>JAKJJM010101230.1:0-12412 GCA_021901965.1 Pipa carvalhoi
TGGAATAACTTGCTGGTTAATGATTTAAATACTGCTTAATGGGGGCTGATACAGTGGGGGGGGGGTCGGGGGATGTGTGGGAGTGGTGGAGGAGGTATGGGGGTCCTGTGGACCCCCCGTGTAGCAGTGTAGGGAACCTTAATGGGGTTCAGAGTTCGGGTTCGGGTTCAAGCCGAACCTCGAACCAAACTTCAGAAAGTTCGGGGTTCGACTTGAACTCGAACTTTTTAAGGCTCGCTCATCACTAATATGAAAGTATTTAGCTAGGTCAAAGAAGAATTGCAATGGAAGCTTTGTAAAACAGAAGAAAAAAACAGAAGAAAAAACCGATATGACCAAAATTTGTCGAGGAAGGAAAAATATCATGCTTTTTAATACAGTTTATCCAGATTTGTAAATGGGAATTTGCCACTTGTAAGACATTACCTGCAACAGTGCCAACATTGCTTTCTTCCAAATATATAAGTAGGAATCCAAAGGGGCCTAAGAATGAACTCGATCTATGGCAGTGAATGTGACAAAAATGTGCTAATGGGTAAAAAGAGAAGGTATTTACCAGAATCTTTAAGGTTACGAATGTTTACTGCTAGTTACTTTTTTGAGGATCTGCTGGAATTCATGGTTTCTTAGACTATATACAATGGGATTGCATAAAGGAGTAACTATTATATAAAGTAAGGATAATATTTTGTTTGAATTATGAAACATGTCTATTGATGGTGCAGAATACATGAACATTAAAGTTCCATAATAGGTAGAGACAATTGTAAGGTGAGAACTGCAGGTGGAGAAGGTTTTCTGTTTCCCTGTTTTTGAAGGAATCAAAAAGATTGTGCGGAGAATGCTTATGTAAGTCACAACAATAAATGTGAAGGGGCATATAATTATGGAGACTGACAAAATAAAGACTTGTAATTCTATCATAGTAATGTCTGAACATGCCAATTTTAGAAGAGGTGCAAAGTCACAGAGGAAATGGTTAATTTGATTGTCTCCACAAAAGTAGATGTCACTCACAAGTACCATGGTTACCACAGAGAGAAGGAAACCAAGCAACCAAGACCACAGAGATAACTGAAAACACATCTTAGAGTTCATCAAGGAATTGTAATGTAATGGATTACAGATAGCCAAGTACCTATCAAAAGACATAACTGCAAGTAAAAAACATTCAGTTGAAATCAAAGAGCCATATACATAAAACTGGGTAAAACAACCAGTAATAGACATTGTGCTACCACCAGAAAGAATTACGTAAAGCATGAAAGGAATTACACATGTGGTGAAAAATATTTCTGAAGTAGAGAGATTACTGAGGAAGAAATACATGGGACTGTGGAGACGATGGCTGGCTGATACCAATATTATTATCAATAAGTTACCTGATATAATCATTATATAAATCATGAAGAAGAGAACAAAGAGCAATATCCTGCTTTCATTTGAAATCTGGAAACCAACTATTTGAAATTCTGTAATCCTTAAGTAAGTCTTGTTCCCATACTCTGAAGGGCTTGAGAGTTGAAAACTCTAAAAGTTAAATGGAGTAAAATGTCAATGTTTGCATAAAAATGGAAAACGTACAATGAATTATATATACTATCAAACCATGTAGACAATACACTCCTTTGAGAAATCCATGGAAAATAAAAGATGAAAGTAATGTAGTAAACTACAGTCATGTGCACATGGCACAGTTGTATATTTGCACCAGCTGTTTTGTTTTTAATACAGTGTTGAATATAGCCACATACAAAAAGCTATTGTGTCTATGTCTCCCTTTTTGTTGGTCATTTAAGATATATAATAAAGTTTAAACTGAGATAATCATTAATAAACAGTAATTACCAAGTTTCCCCCCACACCTGGTGGGTGTTTTTTTGCCATTTATCCACTTTTTTTCGCTGTATTTACTTTTTCCCCTTATTTATGAAAAGTTGAAAAAATGTATCCATATCGATAAATATCGATGTGTTAATACAACTGCAATTTTGCATTACTTTCAATGGAGCCCTTTTAGATCGATATCGCCGATTTTTCCACCAGGGACTTGTTTTAGTAATATTTTAGTTCCCAAACTCCATAGGGAATAATGGGTTTTCGCCACCTTCAACCAGGTGAATATTTATATAAGTTAAAAAAAGTATGAAAGGTCTTGGTAAATTTTGCTGATATCGACCTACCAGGAAAAAGTTATTATCTTTTAATAAATATCCCCCTTGAAATCTTTATCCTAAAGCCAGTTACAGCATTATTGTTAATAATCAAATGCCTAACAGTCCATTTCCTGTTTGTTTGTAAAGGTTTAGTAACATGATTGGTATCAAGATTTGTAGAATAATATGTGCTTTTTTTTATATATGTAAGATTCTCTTCACAGTTTCTGAAAAAGGAATGTTTGAATCAAATATAACTTTGAGTGTGGGGTAGAGCAGGGGTTTCACACATGCATCCTGGGGGCTGCATGAGGCACCAGACTTTCAGAGACATCCTTGGAGCATAAAAATGATTTAAGCTGTAATAGTCCAGCTGAATTACTTAGAAAGATGAGTACTGTAGTATTATATAATACTTTATTTAGACTAACAGTTCATTGTTGACACAATAATTATGTTGACATATAATACTACAGTATTTATGTTTTTAATAGAGACATCCTTTCGACAAGTATAAAAAAGTCTGAGAGAGAAGCATGCCCACCAGTGGCATACCTGTGGCATTTTAGGTATACCACTAACCCAACCACAAAGGAACAAGCAAGCAACCATTAAAGATAAACTAAAACACTTTTTAGTCTAGGGGTAATTCATACTGGGTGGTTTCAATATTCTTGCTGATGCAGATCTTTTTTTCCCACTACTGCCTCCTGCTTCTTGTTTCAGCAATCTTCATTTTTCAGGTTCTAGTATCATGATCCTGATAACTTCAACTACCTCTTTTTCATTACCTATGTGAGCAAGTGCAGAAGCAGTATTGAGACCCTAATACTGCTTTTGCGCTTGCATGCATCAGTGATGTAAAAGAGAATACATTAACTGATAGGGTATTGTAGCACTAGAACCTGAAAAAAGAAGAGCACTAAGTATAATTAGCCTATCCGAGTTGATCACCCCTAGAATAATCAGCAATTTAGTTCTTCTTTACCATTAATAGGTATAACCAAATAGGCAGATGCAGACAAGCAGGCATATTCACAGAGATAAATGCACACAATACACACAGTAGTGCTTTCATCTGCTGCTCAGTGGTTGAGTTTGCTTCTCTCACCTTTCTCTATTGGCAGAAGTTAACCAGACCAACTCTACATTGGAAGGTCTAGGAATCTGAAGCTGAGGGGTTCCCCCCCTGCAACTCATAGTTCTCTTTGTCATAACAAAGATCTGAATTTATAGATGCTTTGGAGGGTCTTTTAGTTCTTCCAATACAATTGAAGCTATATTTGATATTGTCAGTTAATATAGTTTGGAGGGCAGTACCCTGAAAGCCAAAGGCTGCTCTGCCTATCCCTAGAGACAGCATTGTTATAGACAGACAATGCTGTCACTGCAGCATTGGTAGAGCACAGCAAATATAACAACACTTCAGTTATTTATCCTGTGAATAGGCAGATTTGACTTTGCCAAATCAAAGTGGCAATTTGGGGGAGTTTATGCCAGGGTTAATATTGGGGCAACCTTTTTACACAAAATGCTTGCAAAATATTGCAACAAAGTGCAAATATGAGCTAAGTATCATCTGCCATTGAAATAAATGTAAAAACAATTGTAATTTAGGCAACTATTCTCTGCGACAATACTGGTAAACATAGTATGACACAATGGTAACATTGACTGATAATTTATGCCTATTGCTACTATGTTGTCTCTAATGTAAAAAGAGACAGTGATAGCGGCATTAGCTCCTTTATACAGATCTCTGTGAATATGACATCTCTTCATTTCAATACACCTATTTCCAATGAATTCACTATAATATGCTACTATTTGCCTGACTGCAATCAGAAAGCGCTTTCCTACAATTTGCATCAGAATCACAACAATACGCAATGTAGTGAATATGCAGAACTGACTTTGCTAGAATTCGAGTGAATTGTCTAGATGTATGGTGCACTCACTTTGGGAGGTGAATTCATTCTTTTAATAAATATGCCCCATAACTGTAAACAACCTCCAAAAAAACTCCATTAAATGAAAACCCAGCTGGGATACGGTCCATAAGACAAAAAAATACAGACATTCCCATATTCCTACCACTTAGATTGTAAGCTCTGCGGGGTAGGCACCTCCAATCTCTTGTGTCAATCATAACCTGGCACTGGTATTTTTCGATTTCCATAATCTGGAAATTGGATATTCGTACCGAAATAATCCGTAGCCATTTTAATTTATGGCTACGGATCGGTACAAATATCCGGTGGAGTCTTTTCGGGCTTAATAAATACCGCCCAAAGTGTTTTTATGCTTGTAAGTTACTTGCTTGTATTCTGTAATGCACTTTTCCCATGTCTGTCTTATGTTGTATTTCTGTATTGTACAGCGCTGCGTAAATTTGTGTCGCTTTATAAATAAAATTATACATACATACATACATATGGTGTGCCTTGAAAATGCAATATTGAGGGGTATTATATTCATAAACAGTTAAAGGTTTCATTAATAGTTAATACACATGCATCATTAAAAATATTTAAAAAAATCATCTTTGCAAATAATGAAAATTGGGGTGTCTAAAATGTAAAATACATTTCAAACGATGCACAGCAGTATATAATTATAAATAATCATCAAGCTAATGTTACAAGCCACAACTGACTACAACAACCATGCTACAAATATCATTGTTCCATATCTATCTAAATGATTAAAGTACCTGTTTGGCTAGTATAAATAGATTAGGTTTTACAGACAATATTAAAAGCAACTTAAAATGTATTCATTATAGCTGCAGAAACTGGAAACTGACTGTGGACCTAAAGCAAACATCTGGATATACTGGACATACTTTACAAAACATTTGTTGTGTTGTTATAAAACAGTGAACCTCTTCCTTCCAAATCTGGCAGATTACTATCAACTGTGATGTAAGATCACCACTGCACAACTGCACAGCCTTTGTCCTGTACAGCAAAAGCAATGGACTCATTAGGAGAGGAAAGTTAGGGTTGACCTTGCAGACTCTGCAATCCGACTATCTAGAAAGAATATGTACATTTGCCAAACTTTGGTTCAATTAAAAATTAAAAACTATTTGTAGTCAATACCACCTTGCTAAGATAATTTCCTGTTTTCCAGATGAGAATACAGTATATACACTATATATTCAGTGCTTATAATAAGAGGTTGTTGTTCTTTGATCTTATACAGTGGCAAACATTAGTGTATTATGAGATAACAGCTATTCAACTCTGCTGTAGCTTGCATATGCCTAAGCTGTATTAAGAACAGAAAATGACTTTATTGCATTAGTTGTGTTATTAAATTCAGAATAAATTAATACCTGAATCATGACCGAACTGGATAAATGTTAACTTCAATAGTTTTCAATATGACATTTCCAAGCAGTCGATATTTTATATCTGTAACTGCAGTGATGCAACCTTTCAGATCATTGTATTCTCACACCGACTATTTATATCTGATACTAAACAATCTTTGTTTTACCATTTAATTGGTACTCCTGGGAAACGGAACATTTGCAGCTTAATTAATTACTAATTTTGTAATCTTAAAAAACAAAAACAAACCTAAAAAATAATTCTTGTTTAATAAAAAAAAAATCTCGTTGAATAAAAACCAACTGCATTTAAAGAACCTGTGCTTTCATACTATAGTCTATGTTTGGTCTTATTTTAATGACGTTTCAAGCTTATATAATAACTGTTTATTACTGAGCAATAAACTTTCTCTGTAGTTCTGTTCCAAATATTTGCTGAGGAAAAAAAAACCACTGTGTGCAAATGGACACAAGACTTTTATTATCTAATAAGTTTCAAATGTACAGATTACAAAATACAATACCCTTCGCTATAAAAAATGAAAATTATTACTCAAACCATTTCATACTAAGAAAAAGATCAAAATACTATATAGACATTTATTTCGTATTGTGGATTTTGTTTATTTAATAAATTATTGCAACAACATTTGCTCTTTCATTGTAAGAATAATTGGCTTAAATCATTCTAGTCGTTTGCTGATTTTTTTTTACCCTTAGTTCTATTTCACATCTGCTGCTGAGTCAGATCTGCTCAGCATGTCCTACTGCTTACATGCAAAGAAAGTATCTGGTTGTTTCCATAGATATTCACCAAATGCACCCTGATCGAGAAAATGCTAGTGCTATAGAAAATAATGAAATGCCTTTTCATGTGGTTCGACCTTTTGAAGCACTATTAACCCCTCTAGTAGATCCTTCCAAACCTGCAACACACTATTACCCCCTAGCACATCCTTCCAAACCTGCAAACACACTATTACCCCTAGCAGATCCTTCCAAACCTGCAACACACTATTACCCCTAGCAGATCCTTCCAAACCTGCAACACGCTATTACCCCTCTAACACATCCTTCCAAACCTACAACACACTATTACAACTCTAGCACATCCTTCCAAACCTGTAACACACTATTACCCCTCTAGCACATCCTTCCAAACCTGCAACCCACTATTACCCCTCTAGCAGATCCTTCCAAACCTGCAACACACTATTACAACTCTAGCAGATCCTTCCAAACCTGCAACACACTATTACAACTGTAGCAGATCCTTCCAAACCTGCAACACACTATAACCCCTCTAGCAGATCCTTCCAAACCTGCAACACACTATTACAACTCTAGCAGATCCTTCCAAACCTGCAACACACTATTACAACTCTAGCAGATCCTTCCAAGCCTGCAACACACTATTACCCCTCTAGCAGATCTTTCCAAACCTGCAACACACTATTACCCCTCTAGCAGATCCTTCCAAACCAAGGGCCAAGTGAGCCCTTTCTCAAATCACCCCTCCAGTAGAGAAACCTACTACCATTTAAACCAGAGTACCACTGAATACTGACAATACAGAGGAGCCCCCAGCACTACTTCATAAGGTGCTTAAAAGCTCTGAATTTTTTAGGGTAAACAATGCAAAACATGATATATATTGATTTTAATTACAGAAATTTTATTTATAAAAAAGAGCTGTCATTATGATTTTTGTTTTGTTTTTAGAGTTTTTGGTGAAAAATATCACTTATTCATCAAAATCTGTAATATGGTGAATGTATGTTTTAAAGGTTACAACAGTAGTGAACTTATGGAACTCTTTACATTGCTTTGCATGTGTGTCAGAGTGCGTTAAAGTGGTAAATTCAGCAAGGCATACTGCTCTTAAATTCACTCATTTGACTACACCAGACCAGGCTAAATAGGGTGTGGCTCCAATGCGATGTAATCACTTCACCTCAATAGGGCTAGAGTAGTTGATTTCTGCTATTGTTCTACTGACTATACCATACTATTCATGAAATAGCATCCCTGTTCACTTACTGTTCACTTCTTCATCACTTACTGAATAAGGAGCATAGCGACCAAAGTGAGTCAAATTCACTTCAGATGTCAAATTCTCACCTTTATGAATATACCTGTAGTCTTTCATTTATGATAAATTTGTTGCTGATAGTGTGCAAAAAATCTTACAATTTGATATTGTATTAGCAGTAATGATTAACACTTCTTTTTAGATACTTTATGGAAACTTTTTGTGTAAATGGCACTTATTAAGTTATTGCATCATTGTGTTGATAAATCAAGCTGTTAGGTACATACATGGACAACATTGTTGGAATCCTTCCAATAAAGAAAGAAAACCCATAATGGTCACTGAAATAACTTTAAACTAAATATAAAAAAACAAAACTATTAATCAATTTATTGAAAATGAACAAATGAAAATCAGACATTGCTTTTGAATTGTGTTTCAACAGAATAATTTTAAAAACAATCTAATGAAACTGGCCTGGACAAAAATGATGATACCCTTAACTTTAATATTTTGTTGCACAGCCTTTTGAGGCAATCACTGCAATAAAGTGATTTCTGTAACTCTCAATGAGACTTCTGCCCCTGTCCACAGGTATTTTGTCCCAAATTGCTTCAGCTGTCTCAGGTTTGAAGGGTGCTTTCTCCAGAGTGCATGTTTGAGCTCCTTCCACAGATGGTCAATAGTATTTAGATAAGGGATCATAGTAGGCCACTTCATTGACCATTGTTGGTACCAACAATTTTATCCGCATGTGAAATATGTCAGTTACAGTAAATGCAATTGCATAATATTTATTACCATTATTCACAGGCCAACTCTGTTTGGTACCAATACTTAGGATCTTTACAATTAATTGTGAATATGTATATTTTTAGGCAACATATAGAGTAGAGACCATAGTTCAAAAACTGTAGACAAGAACCAAAGTAAATTACAAATATATATATACATATACACATAATGTATGGACTGTAAACTGCACAACATTGTATGTTTTAATGTAATTAGAAGCAAAGACAGAAATCATGGGAACTTTAATTTGTATTCATGTATGTTTTATGAGCACCTCCATTTTCATATTTCCTCTCATATGTGGAGAATACAACAGAGTTAATATACAGAACATGAAGTACAACATCCCCATGAAAACATAGGAGACATTTACAGTGGAAAATGTTGAGGGGTCTATTGGTGTCTATAACCTATTTCTTCAACCTTAGAGCTTTAGAGTAGAAACGTTACAACTAAGATGATCTTTTGACCACAGACTCAATACTCTTTCTAATGAGTCAATGTGCTAATTCAGCATCATTTGAAAATTGACTTAAAAATGTGAAGCTTTTAGCTCTTTAACAAATAAAATATATTTTAAAAAGAGTGATTGGTGGGTTTTCTTATGGAAGTACTTATAGATTACCAACCCAGTCAGTTCAGTGATATCATATTCTCTCTGAATATGTCACACAATATTACTAATTCAGCAAAGGCAAAAACCATCACATATATGAAGTCTATTTTAGAAATCTTCAGGGATTATTTGTTTAATACTTGCAAGTTTTTTTTTTAATAATTCTCATTTATGTTAGGCTTATGTATAGATGAGTCTTGATGCAGAAAAATGAAAGATACCATTAACTTAGCCATTCTAGCAGTAATAATGGCTTCTTCAGTAAAGATTTCCAAATAAAATATTATTCCCAATATCCTCATTTCATTGGTTATCAGTTATGAAGTGCTAATATGCTAAATATTATGCATACTGAATGTTATTTTTACACATTCTGAATATTTAAAGTAGTTTTCATATAAAATGATTATTGTTTGGAAATGTGCAAATGTCAACTGAATTGTTTCTGAGACTGGTTTGTCAAGCATTTAAATTTCATCCAAGTCAAGTTCCCTGCTGTTAGCAGTGGGTTTGCTAGCTAACTCTATATCACATACAGGTGCTGTTAAAAGCCAAAATGTACATTTTTGCAAAGCCAACTTAACCAACCAAAAACAATTAAAACAAGCTTTGAAAGCCAAATTATCAGAATATTACAAGTTAAAATCAATAAAAAAGAGGTTTACTAAGCAAAGTGTCCAGTAACAATCCCAATTTCTTCAGTACTCAATGAATTGCTGGGTGAATGAAAAGTCTCATGACCACTGGATTATGGCAAGCCTTAAGGAGGATTAATAGGTTATCAGAAAACAACTAAGTTTTAATCCAAGATTCATTGAGATCACACCCCTGTACATGTGGGGTGTTCCTTTTATTGAGGGATAGTAACTTTTTTCTTCTTTTGCCCATTTTTACTACTCGTATTGCACATACATATATTGTATTGCAAGGTTTTTATTTTAATTTGATTCTCTTATTCATGTAATTTTTTTTATCCTGTTTATATTTTACACAGAGGTCTTTTGTTAATTTTTTTGGTACAGCTTGTCTACACGTCATCAGATTTTTAGTCTGCATGCTGCCTTTTCCTATCTCCTTTTAGTGTACATAGGTAGTGCTTAACTTTTAGGGATTAAATAGAATAATCTTGGGTTTTACCACCTCTCCTTTATGAGGAGGGCCCAGACTAAAACTTACCAACAGCACCAATTACCTCTGGAGGGAAATTGGCCATTTGGTAAGTTCAGTCACAACCTATCAACCTATGCTTCTTGGAGCACTGTAGGAATTAACTGAGTATCATCAAGCAATATGTTAAAATGATGCAGTCAGACCATCAGTTTCATGTGCTGAGTCCAGATGTTATCAAAGGCATCAGTGAAGATTTTGCTGGGTGGGGCCGGAAACTTCAGTAAAAAAGTGTTTTACTAGTCTGGTCAAATCAGCCAGAATTAGATAAAAAGATATAAATGTGCTGTCTGTCTGACCATTTTTCCAACTATGGGTGAAATTTACTTAAAGTCAAAAATGATTTTATTTTTACTTTTTTTCCTGTTTTTTGCCTGAAAATTGGGCCAAAAACAGGTGAAAAAGTCTGAAAAGTATGTTTTATACTTTTTCACCACTGTTTTTCAGCCTGAAAATGGGCAAAAAAGTTTATAAAAATGGTTTTTGACTTTAGTAAATTTTGCCCTATGTGTAGGAGAGAATGAATAAAATTGGTTTTTAATTTGTTGTTATACAGCCATGATACTCTAGTTTTGATTAAAAAGCAGTTAATCAGGCAGAACAAATCTGCCTTTCGATAAATTTTCCCTTTGAGAATTTAAAATGATAAAGACTGAGAAATAGAATGACTAATAAAACTTTTCCTTATTTGTCAAATGTAATAATGTGTTGATAATTAATTTTGTAATTTGGCTTCTCTTTTGGATTGATAGTATGTCCTTGTGGTATTCAACAAACTGTAGCTATTACAGATTGTTTAGTATATTGTGATAATAGTTAAATCTGGGTAGAAAGGTCTTCTTTTATGAGATGTGACCAGTGTTCCAACTAATGAGGTGACTCTGCAAATAACTCCATGGATGGGGAGTAAGCTTAGAAGATTATTGTATAGGATACTCCAGGGGAGTGAGCTAGGATAATATGGATAGCCCTTTACCCTACCTCCTAGATAGGTAAAGAACAGTAGTAGAGGCTATATCTTCTGCTGCAAATATATCTAGAATAAACAAGGAAAGGTTTTGGAGAAAAGTTTTCCCCAACTAACATTGATTGAGAATTGTATAAAGAACATATGCAACTATCAGGCAAGTAATGATTTATTCTGGAGACTAGTATGGGCTACTTAGATTTGTTAATAGCTGAAAGAGTGTATCTCTGAGAACCAGAGAATTGCAGCTAAAATGCAATTATGTGCTCTTGTCTTGGTTTTCTCTTGTTTATTCACATACACCTCTGTTTTTACAGTCTTGGTGATTTATGGCCTAAGTACTTCCAGCATTTATAACTAATAATAAAATGTGTCAGGTATGAGTCAACTTTGCTGGGATGTAGTCTGGTCATATGGAATATCACTGAAGTGAGAGAAACATGATTTTAGAAAGATCAATGTCAGACAGTGACCATAATTGTGGGTGCAAGATTTAACCAAAAGTTAAATAGGGAAGTTAACTCATAAAAGTGATATGGCCAAAATAGGTTCATTAATGTGACAGGTGACAGAATGTATGTCAAGTCACAAAGCCAGAAAAGAAGGTAGCATCATGCACCCTGAGTGCCTTGGTATTCAGGAGGTTAAACATCTGCATAACCATTTTAATTTAGCTCATTTCTTTGCCATGCTTTGGTGATCATCAAATAATAAAAACAACAAGTGTAGTAATTGTACAGGGTGAATCTTATCATTCTAATGTTTATCAAATAGCTAATTAAACCCGTGGGACATTCTTTACAGTTTTATAATCCCTTTATATATGAGCTGTATACTGTACAAACTGCTGTCTATGCAAACAAAGCTACCTGTTATATTGATTAAATCTATTGCTTTGATAAATAAATCATCAGTGACTATCCTGGGTGCATTGCAGCAAAAGTAAGAAGAATCTAGGACTCTAAGGCTATTTAGAAAATGAGGAAACAGAATGCTCCACTAAATCAACATATTTTCAGTAAAAATGTTTCATTAATTTCACAGGTCAACAAAAAAAGTTTTTTTTAATCATCGCAGATGATTTTGTACTTTTCTGAATCAGTTTTTTGTCCTGATTTCAAAAATGTCTATAGTTTTCCTGTAGCACATATAATTTTCACATAGCATCATCATTATTCTAAAGCATAGGACATATATGGGCGACTAATTTGTCACTTCTATTTCGTTAATAACACACGTTGACATCGTCATTAAGAAGGTTCTTTTGTTTCAATCTAGATGCCAGAAGTTCAGCTTTATCTTTTGACAATGAAAGATCTCTAATGAGATCATTTAATTCATG
>JAKJJM010101309.1:0-11442 GCA_021901965.1 Pipa carvalhoi
CCATTATAAAGTTGTGACCGCGACAATTTTTTAGTCGCGGTCGCGATTTTATAATGGGAGTTTGAATTTTCTGTCCCGAATTCACTGATAGCGAACTCCCATTATAAAATCGCGACCGCGACTAAAAAATTGTCGTGGTCGCGACTTTATAATGGGAGTTCGCTATAAGTGAATTCAGGACAGAAAATTCGGAGCTACCGGAATGACCCCCTGACCCCCTTAGTTACCCATTTGCAGAAGAAGTCCTCTGTGCCATATTATTGCAAGCGCCCCAGTCTTACAATCTTTTTCCATGCAGCAGAAAAATTACATAATTAAAACACTATTTTTTCCCCCTTAAACAAAAACTTTTATTTACTTTTTTTTTTTTGTTCATTCGGTTTTTTTTTGTTTTTTTTTTTCGTTTTTGCATTTTCCTTTTTACGTCGGCTGAAAAAAAAAACGCTATTTTCTAAGCTGTATCAGGGAGCTCTGTTTTTATGAATATTAGGAATCCATTTCTCATTAAAGCCATTCTATGGTTACTTGGATTGTTTTTCCAGAGTCCCAAGAGCCCCATAAACCGGCACACTTAGAGAAAAAAAAAAAAAAGTAATTTCACTATTTAGTATAGGTTGCTGTGTGATTTTTACTATTACCTAATGTTTCCATACACAGTTACAGTAAAAGCACCATAAATGGCAGCTTTCATGAGCCAGGTTGTCTTGGAGTTAAGCATTTTGTTTTTCTGGCTCGCTGGTGGAATCCCTTTCTTCTCTGGAAATATTCCTTCTGTCTGGGAACACGTATAAAAAAAAAAAAAAGAAGGATTTTCCACTACTAAAATTAGATAATTAGGACTGTAACCTTTTACTGGATTAATATAAGCATAAATGTCAGTTATGCGTAAGAAAGCTGCTGTCAAGCGATGCCTTTCCAGACTGCAGCTGCGGAGAGGCCGCTGGTTAGGAAATGGTTAAAAATGAGCATAGTGCAACAGTCTGGCGTCATTTTCCATGCAAAGAATTTTGGGTAAAGGCCACAGAGTACGGGATATCTGCTTACCTGTATAGGAGGTTACTGGTATTGAGCCACTATGATGTGTGTGCTTATAGCAGTTAATCACTATAAATGACAGATCGAAGGGATAAAAAGGAATGCTCACGTGGCCTTACTCTTAAAGAAAAAGCAAACTTTGGCATCATCCCTTATTAAATCAGATTAAACAGATAAGAAGAGAAAAAAAACCTAAGTGCTGAGATGAGACTCACCATTTAGAAGTTATGAGCTCCTGCATCGCTTTTTTCCCCTAACAATACAAGGCAGCCATTTTTCTGTTTTAGACACCCATCAAAACATGCCCGCTATGTGCCTGCTACTGTTCCAATTACTATGCTGCACTACTCAGAGAACTGAGTCCAGCATTATTATCAAGGGAATCCATGGCTTAGTAAATAAAGAGTACGGAATTTCAATTGTCAGGGCAATGCAACCCAAAGTGATGCAAATTCTCTTCGACTGAATTCAGACTCTGATGAATAAGCCCCTGAGTGTTTTATTGTTGGCCTGAGGAGTGAAGTACGTGATAACCTATATAACTAGAATCTATTGTATTTAGTAACTAAGGGGGTCATTCCGGTAGCTCTGAATTTTCTGTCCCGAATTCCTTATAGCGAACTTCCATTATAAAGTTGAGACAGCGACTAAAAAATTGTCGCGGTCGCGATTTTATAATGGGAGTTCGCTATAAGTGAATTCGGGACAGAAAATTTGGAGCTACCAGAATGACCCCCTTAAAGTCTTTAGTGTTTAGTGAACATTTCTTTTACCGGGAACACATTAAAAAATAACAAGATTTGTAGAGAAGCAAATGTTTAAAGGGCTGAACTCGTTAGTGTAACCTATACAAAACACACGCTGTATAACTATTTAGTTCTGAAACTCATCATCCTAAACCAATGCAGTGTGCTTCTAATTCTAAAAGTGGCAGTTTGAAGGTTGCAGAATCAGTTAAGACAAATGGCTTGGAGACATTGAAGCATCAACATGTTACAAAATTATGTTATTAAACAGGAAAGTGGAGTGATCGTTCCTTTAATTTGTAACCATACAGTTTTGATGTCAGATCTAGCCAATTATAAGGTTATAATTTACAGGAAGTTCCATGCACTTCCTCTGTGTACTGTGTATTATATCCAGATATATGTCAAAAATGATTACAAACTCCTCTCAGATATAGGGGAATATTTTCTGTTACATAAACCTACATATTACAAAATACAGTCAAAGGCTCTCGAAGCTAAAACACCACCCTAATAGCATCCAGACATTGCTAGTCCATTGATGGACTGTACACAAAATTCTGAGACTTTATTATAAACCATATGCCTCACATCATAATAGTTCCTAGGTTAGCTGTATGTAAACATTAGTGGTTGCCCTCTACTCCTTGTGGTTGGGATTGTATCTCTGCACCAAGAAGCCAAAGCCAAATTGTTAAATGCTCTTTAGGACTACATTGGAAACTACTGTTCGAGCATGGTTTTGCTTGATAAATATACCCTTTGTGTTTCAGGGTAGGCATGGCCCTGATTTGACCATATAGCTAAGTCTCTGTTGGCCAAAATACAGACACACTATTACTTAGGTCATGCTGTGCAGAGCCTAAGGGCCTATCCAGGAGCTGTGTTTGACTAAATATCCTATTTAGACTTTGTCTGTTAGAAATCAAATGCTTGATATTGCACAAGGCATGAAGACCTTACTCCTCTAGGAATGTACAAAGGACCTTTTGTGCATGTGATCGAGATGCTGGTTGCATGGGATGTGGGCTCATTTCACTTCATTAATACTTTAATTAGCTAACCATTTTAACAGGAAGAGAAAAGGGAAAGTTTATTTTCGCTTTGGGGGACTGATATAAGCTATCTTTAGATAAGATGTCAAACAACGGCACATACACACATCTCTCATTACTCATCTTTAAGGCTGCGACTCCCAAACCAATTGGATTTTCATATTCAACATTGGCATGTTAACATTTAAAGTCATGAAAGCTCTCTCTGAATAATACTTGAAACAGGAATTTGCCTAGAAGCATTCTGATAAAATTAAAAGCAAGGAAACGCAAAATATTATCTTGAAAATGCGATTTGACTATTTGTAATTTGTCAAATATTGTTATAAAGTGACTGCAATGACTATGTATGTATGTATGTATAATTTTATTTATAAAGCGCTTCAAATTTACACAGCGCTGTACAATTCAACAATACAAATATAATACAGACATGGGAAAAGTGCATTACACAATACAAGTATAACATCACAAAGATACAACACTTTAAGTGCCAGGTTGTGATTGGCACAAGAGGTTGGAGATCCTTGTCCCATAGAGCTTACAATCTAAGTATTATAACATAATGATATTTTGTTGTGTTTCATTGAGCTCAGAGCATTCAAACCTTTAAATAATAATTAATAGTGTTATTTAGAAAGTGCTGGAATTTTAGACAGTTACATGGTAACTATTCAGAGCCCCTGCAGATAATGTCCTAAATAGAATTAAACACAGGATCCCAGTGCTGCAAGACAGCAATGTTAATCACCATCACTATAAGTATCTGAGTAGAACAATTTTGCCACGTTAAGGTACCTGCATTTGTCTATTACTCAACCTTTCCGTTTTCTTTCTATCACCTCCTTATCCCATTCTGTAAAGGGTAGGGACAGAATCTATGTGTAGGGTAGGGACAGTATCTATGTGTAGGGTAGGGACAGAATCTATGTGTAGGGTAGGGACAGTATCTATGTGTAGGGTAGGGACAGTATCTATGTGTAGGGTAGGGACAGTATCTATGTGTAGGGTAGGGACAGAATCTATCTGTAGGGTAGGGACAGAATCTAAGGGAGCAGGAGATTTACTGTATTAGCAAACTTTAGCAAAAGGTAACAAACTACAAAGGTCTCATAGAAGGGGCAGTATGCCAAAATGAGTTGCCATACTGACCAGTGATCATAGAGTGCTACAATGGATAGGATAGGCAAAGGTTGGTGAATTTTTGGGTGCAAGCTTTGAGGTGTTAGCTAATTTAGGATGGAAGAGGCAAGGTTGATTTAAGTTGCATACTGCAGCCACTCTGCAGGGGCTTCTGGTAGTTGTGGGCTCATACTATCACCCTATACTTACTGTAGGCTAACAGCAGCACTTCAAATACACTTTCAGTGAAGCCCTCTTAAAACGAAATTAAGTTTTTAATTTGTTTGAGAAATCAGAATCAGCTAGCTTGGTTACATTAATAAAATTTCCACTAGCATCTTGATTCAGCACAGAGGGGAATATTTTGTGATTCTGTACAATAGTATAGACACCCACTGATTAATATGTGAAGGAACCAATATAAAGTCACCACTAAAAATGCGATGCAAAATATATTTTCAAATTTGTGGAAAGACCAGCCTTGTACAGTTAAGGAGGAGATCAGTTGCTATATACCACCTTTAACATATACATAGTTGGTGGATTTTTAAATGGATACTCTCATGAAAATAAAATATGTTACGAAAATAATGTGGAATGTTAAATTATGTAGGGTAGTTTTAAGAGTTATTAATTGTAATTCTGAAAAGATTATCTCCATTTTGTGTTTGAGCAAATAGTTTATTTCAGAGATTTGACACTGCCAGTGTTTCCCATTCCCATCATGAGAATGGAATAGATAACATACAAGATCAAATACACTTGATTACACCACCAGAGCTGCTGACTGATGAAAGAGTTCAGGAGAGTGGGAGAGAGAGGCTAGCTGAGGCTAGGTTCACACGAGCCTATGAAGCGCAGCACATCATACGCTCGTGAAACCTAGCCTAAATATGCCGCGCCGCGAATCCCATAGAACTTACCTTGGCGCTGCGCATCGTACGCTCGTGTGAACCTAGCCTAAGAGAGTGCTGCACTGTGTTAGCCATATCAATAAGCAGAAACATATAGACTATAGGTGATACCTTTTATTGGCTAACTGAGTAGATTGCAAGCTTTCAAGACTACTTTGGTGTCTTCATCAGGCGAAATATGGAAAAAAAATTCTAAAAAAAAAGTCACAAATTTATACATTTATACAGAAACTGGTACAGTATAAATTTGTGACTTTTTAGTTTTTCCCACAAGAAACATGCAGCATTATAGCGAGAAAGCATTAACTGACATTGCTAGTGTGGCATCTTAGTAGCGTTTTCAATAGTTTTATGTCAGTGTGTATTTTTGCCAAGTTTTCTCCTTGTTTCTAAAAAACGCAGAGGAAAATTTGCTAGTGTGACCCCAGCCATAATCTCTTAAGTCATCCTCTGTTGGTGGTTTTGTAGTAGCAATTCAGTAGTGACATATGTATATTTGGTAATATAATCTAGGTATTCTTTCATACACCTCTGGCAGGATCGCATAGGGTAGGGTATAATTGCACATAGAAAAGCCTAATGGTACCATATATCTTACACTGGATTCCTGGTATTGGATTTTGGAGCTGCTTAGTTTTGTCTCACACAGTGGGATCTCTCCAGAACACTATTCTTAACCTACCACTGAGGATTCCTACCTGGACTTGCAGCTCCCATGACCACAATGCAACAAAGGAATCGGCCTCAAAACAGCTAATGATTATTGTGCTCTTATTGGTAAAATAAGCATTTTTACATATTTAAGTTTGACTTTTATTGGTTTAGGTCTATTTCTTCCATATTTTCCCTCTCCAGTATGCCGCTAGCCCCCTTTACACTAAAAGGATTCAACAACGAGTATCCATACTTCCAGCCAGACCAATCACAGCTGTAAGATGATCATCCCAACCCCTACTCCGCTACCCAGTTGTGTGACTTTTGGCGGGAGGCTTCGAAAAGATACAGGGAGTGGGGCATGGTGTATATTTTGCACTGTGACCCACTGATTTATGGTTACCCATTGAGGGATATTATGTAAAAAGAGAGACCAACTCAGGGTATAACTGCAATACAGAATGCAGCCATGAAGGTCTATCATTAGGACTTTGTCTTTAATTTATCATCACGCAAACCACCCTCAATAACTTTATTAACCACTTGGATTGTACTCCAGGGTGTACTGCAGTACATTCATTTACTGGCCTTTGCTACTCTCCTTGGTGCAGTTACATCTCCCAGTTGTTGCTAGATCACCTTCTCTTACCCAGTGGTGAGCTAACATAAAGTATCTACACTAAACTATGGTTGAGTTAAAGAATATCTCTCTCATGCCATTCCATTTATAGGAAGCAACACCCCATGAGTTGGACCAGACATAAGTATCTAACTCCCAGGGGAAGGCCAGACACAGGCACAGGAATCCATCCCACTGTGTGACTCCATGGTCTATCCTATCCTTCAGGTTATAGCATGGTATGGAATCCCAATAGGAGCAAAACAGTCAGTACATTTATATATTGGTGGAGGAGTGTAAATCTCCACAGTAAAAATAAATGAAAACTTACTTGAAAGGTCTATATTTTAACAGTTTATGTATGGAGGCCTTTTTGTTGAGCTAGCTGTGACTGGCATGGCTTCATCCTGCCTTAGTTTTAACTCAATTTCACTTGAAAGGATGTCAAATTACCTGTTCTGTCTAGCATCTTAAACAATGTGCACCAAAGCAAATCTTTAAGACTGCAAATGAGAACACTGAATCCAATGAGCTTATGCAAAGAACCAGCACAGGGGCAGCAGGCCAATTTAACTCACGATTAAATGTCCAGTCACGAGGTACCCTGTGGCTCCAGTACCCATGGGGTTAATTACAATAAAAATAAATGTTTTTAGATGTAGGATGTGTATAAAGGTGCAGATGGAATTACCTTTACTCCTGTTTCTCCTTTGGCTCCCTTTGGGTTGCTGAGCAGGAAATTATTAGATTCCACTGCAAAGGGTTAAACTTTTCCAAAACAGTTGCTTCAGTTTATTATCTTTAACAAATCCAGAAAACATCTCTTAAGTACATCATCACCAAATCCACAGATATCCACAGGTTCCATCAATTGACATTTCACAAAGTATATTTTCTCCCAGCATAAGAGTTGTCCTTTAAAATAGGGATCTTTTCCTTTTCTTTGCTCAAAGTGCTCTTTATCTAATCGCTACATTTTGCATAACCCTGTGCTGGCCTGTCCTCCCATGCTTAGTTAATCACCCAGAGACTTCCTGTCTCCTGATATATATTATCTCTAGAGCACTGAGATCCCTCCCAGATAAGGATACAATTACAGATTGACAACTCTATTAGATTATTTCACATGCTGCCTCCTAGCAGAGGTTACTCCTAATTAAAGGGATACTTACACAAAAGGGAAATTTTACAGAAATGCGATTTAAAGGTCAAATAAACAGATATACATTTTTGTAGTGTATACTCCTGTACACTACACTTACGTGAATCAAGTAGCTATGCTATAATATTTATTATGTGCAATTACATGTTTCGGGTTTGAAGACCCTTTATCAAATGTCTGTGCAATGCAGTCATTTTACAACAGGTTTATAGATACAAGGTGACTCCTCCCCTGATTAGTCCACCAATCAATGTCCATAATTGTAAGCTAAGGACTGCCCCCTGGTTTAGGGCCTCTTTCTCCACAAAAAAAAAGATTCTTTAAGACTACTTTTTTCTGACTAGCATGTAAGACTAATTCCAATTCCCCCTGGGGGTCCCCTCTGGATAAACCATAACAGTAATGAAATACTGATATCTATTGTTGTATCCATTATATCCACATAACACTATTTAAGTCCTAAAAAGAAAAGAACTAGTGGCTTGTGTTTCTTGAGCGGTTACATTTCTGATTTTACTAAGATCATTTTTGAAATAAGAAAAAATATCCTGGCATCCTTATTCGAATTAGCAAAGGAGACTATACAACCACTTAAAATGGTCAGTAGAATGCCTCCTTAGCCCATGTCAATAATACAGGGAGTTCAAGCAATGTTTAGCACAATGACAAATTTAATGACTGCAAAACTGAGCCAGTGAATAATGAAATAAATGCCCGGCTTGTTTTAACAGCAACAGGTGGTAAATTGGAGCACATGATCACTTAATGCTAAACATGAATAGACAATCAATCAAAAGAGAAGTTCTCTGTTATACCTCAAGGCACACTGTGAAGTCACAATAGGGTGTCTGTAAGTGGTATACTTCCAAATACAGCATTTAACAATGGTAAACTCAGCTAATTAACACAGGACTTCTAATTATTACCTAAGGCCTATGTAAATGTAATACAGATAATGTAGATAGACTGTCTAACATTGGCATTATTTGATGGTTTATACTGTAGAAACCAAATAAACTTTTAAATATACAGTATCTTGTTACATAATGTTATTTTTGCTTTTTAGAAAAAACAATTATACATAACTGGAAATATTCTGTACTAAAGTTATCTTAAAATGGACACGTTTTTAAAGTGGTGAATTTCGATTTAGGGGTTTATTCATTAAATAGTGAATTCTAATCCACAGATGAATTTGTATCTCCATGTTACTTTGCCCATTGCTTAGTGCATTTAGTTGCTTTTTTAGCATATTTTTTGCATACTGAAGCCAAGTGATTTGTGTAGTAACCCTTAGCAACCAATTAGAATTTAACTTCCATTATTCTAGCTCCCCTGTACAAGTGAATGCTAACTGCTGATTGGTTGTTATGGGTTACTAGACCTTTGTAAAGATTGCCCATGTTAATAAATTCCTCCAATGCCTCCATAGTTAGACTTCTTTTATATATATGATTGATAATATGCAAACATTATAATCAAAAAGGGCAATGTAAATATTAAAGTACCAGAAATTGATTTTAACTTCATTTCAGTGGTAGACAATTCCTCTCTTATGCTGGCATTTGTTGGCTTCACATGGGGTAATATATTGCCAGAATAATAATTACAAACAAAATGTGCCTACGCACCAATTGACTGACTGTATGCGGTGATTGAACTGATCATATTCAGGCGTCCACACCTTGTTGAATAGTCACATTGACAAATGCCGAATACCATAACTGGGAAATACATTTGAGTCAAAAGTAAATGAGTCTCTATGCTCCTGGTTAAATGTGGTCAACATTCATGAGCTGAAACCTATTCTTTCTCTATACCACTTGTATTGTGTAATGCACTTTTCCCATGTCTGTACTATAATTGTATTGCTGAATTGTACAGCGCTGCGTAAATTTGTAGCGCTTTATAAATAAAATTATACATACATACAGTATAGCACTGAACAGCCATCGGTATAGTGGCAGATCTATTCGTACCATCAGACAGCTGAACAAACAGTTGTACATTAAATGAGGTCACACAGATATAGTGCTCTATCATGCTTTCAGCAAACCAACAAATACTTTAGTGCAATTCCCTGTGATTTGGTGACCCCCATTCATTAATTATTATTGGGCGACTCCATTCAAACACTATATTTCCAATGGTCTTAGGAGACCCCTGGCAAATCGTCATTTGACCCCCGACGGGGTCCCGACCCACAGGTTGAGAACCACTGCTGTAGATCATGGGGCACCCACAGCTGCATCTGATTAAACCATGTACAAGTTGATCAAATGGAACTTCTGTCCAATCAATATCTTTTCAACCCTACATGGTATTATTTGGGAAATCTGATCCGGGGGACGCCCCACATACTACGCCGGATTTTCAAACTAGCCAGATTGTCACCTTGTCTGCCCACTAGTTTTCAAAGGGACAAAATCATGGAATGTCCTTCTCAGCCAATAAATATCGTGTTTCATTCCAATGAATGAATAAAGATTTCTTATTAAATATCATGAATTCATTGACAGAGCTCTGACTCACAGAATCCTTCCATATGCAGGGAGTCCATGCTATACAGAGCGTACAGTCTACATTTGTTGCTCTAGAGAGAAAGTCATTTAAACATAACCAAAGACAGTGGGCAAGATAGCCAAGACCAAGATGTTATGAACTGGAATCCATTGATATAGTCCAGTAAATAACGCTTCACTTCTATGCTCTGACAAACATATGCACCGCTGATAAAATGGGCAGATGCCATTGTACTAATCCTAACTGACAGTTATGTCAAAGAGAATCCTCAAGTGACCCTTTTCCCTGTGGCCAAAACCACCCTGTATAAATTCCAATGTTTCACCTGCATAAATTCCTTTGTTACATCACCATAATTAAGGTCTAACTGATCTGGGTAAAAATAGCATTTTGTGCACAAATCATGCATAGATTAATAGGGCTATTGCAAAAGTTGATGTTTTTGCTAGTAACTGCCAAAATAAATGAACTACTTGAATGGTTATGAGATGCACAGTAACATACACCTAAAGCAAATGATTCTGTGCAGGGATTGTTTCTGAGATAATGAAGCAATACATATCCTATTATGATTAGAATTATGCACTGGTTCAACACACAAGTCATAACGGATAAGCAAGAGAGTTGTGCTGAGTGCGATGGCTGAAAATAAGGATTTAGGGCATGAATACGCAATTTATTCACACAGAGAGGGACACTGTTTCCAGACTTTTGCACATAAATCTTTTATTACATTTAAAAATGCACTTTTGTATTTGCTGAGTGAAGGGTCTTTGCGTCAATCTTGCTCCTTACATCTACATAAAGGGTTCATAATAATAAAATAATAAGGCAGATTATACTAGGGCTTCAGTGAATAAAGCAAGCACGGTAGCAGTTTTCTGATGTAAAACTGCTACTGCGCTTGCTCTTCTTGGCAAAATACACAGGAACAGGAAGTGAAGAGGATCGCAGCGCTTGTCAAGTGCAGAAGACTGTACTATATTTGTATTGTTGAATTGTACACAGCTGCATAAACCTGTGGCGCTTTATAAATAAAATTATACATGCATACATACATACATACAAGAAACCAACAAGTTACAGAGAGCAGGAGGCAGCGCAGGAGCATGAAAGAGCTATTAAATGTTTCCCCCCTTAAGAACCACCCCTAGAAGAAATTAGCTGAAGTTCTCCTTTAAAAGACCAGTAACAACAAAAAATGAAAATGCCTCTCTTTAAAGTAAGACAATATTGTATCATTTCACCAGGCAACAAGAACACAAGGTAGGTTGGAACAATTCCAACAATGTTTAAATGTAGAAAAACAGAGTAGACAGTGTAATGAAAAAATGTGGCACTAAATAGTTTTTAGTGGTTTTGCCACATTTTTTCATTACGCTGTCTACTCTGTTTTTCCACATTTGCGATACATTGCGTGGAGGACAGGACGCACAGAGTACCAGTGTCTTCTTCAAAGCTATCGTTGGGACATTCGCTAATTGTCTGTTTACAATGTTTAAATGTTACTGTGCCTTGGGCGAAGGGTTTTCCAAGAGCAGATAGCAGAAAAAACAAACAGAAAAACAATAATATATTAGAAACATGTTTGTTTTGGGATAAAAAAAAAAAA
>JAKJJM010101473.1:0-10153 GCA_021901965.1 Pipa carvalhoi
AATATTTTGTATTTATTGACCTGTGTTTCGGCACATTGGTACAGCTCTTATTACACTCCTGTCTGTATATGTAATGTCTTCCTCCCATTTAGACTGTAAGCTCTGCAGGGCAGGGACCTCCAACGTCATGTGTCATCCACAACTAGCACTTAAGTGAACTATCCTTGTGATACTACACTTGTATTGTTTATTGTACTTTTCCCATGTCTGTATTGTATTTGTGTAAATTTGTGGCGCTTTATAAATAAAATTATACATACATACATACATACATACATACATACAAGTCTGCATAATTTGTTAATTTTATATTGAACCATGAATTGAGGGGAAAATTAGTTAATGTCAATACAAGTAAGATATAACAAGTGGAATAAAATAAAAGCATGCTAAGAATGTTTGCAGTTGCTTGAGAGAGTAAAAGACAGATCTTATAAATATTATAGAGTGCAGATATGATATGATATGAGCACTATTGTGCAATAGAAAATTTTGGAGTAGGGCAAAGTCTATGGGTCTTATTGGCTAAAGGCCGAATAGTATCATAAGTTAGGTTAAGTTTGTTCCATTATATGCATTTTAACATGATTTGGGAAGGACATGCCTTTTTTAATAGTGCCAGGGAAGGATTAATCATCATTCCTCAAGTGCCTTCCTAGATCAGCGGTCCCCAACCAACATTGTAGAAATAGACTGAATATTCACAGAATACAGTTAGTGGGACAGTGTGAAACTGAAGTCACTGCACTTCACTGGGGGAATTCGCACCACTCTGCATGACTTTTCATCCTACTTCTATCCGACTGACTACGCCACACCATGCATCCGACAGTGTTCGCCACTGTCTGCCTGTTCAACAAGTGTATTCTCCACTTAGTCAACAGTGAGAAGTGAATTTGTGATTATTTTGACAATGCGACTCGAACTGTAGCAAAGTGAATTCGACATGTGAATTCACACTTTAGTCAATGAGGCTCAATGAGACCCTATGTGGTAGTTAAACAGTCATGTCACTTTCACCTTTGGTTTATCCAGGAGCTAGCCGGGAAGTGCTCCAGCTGAACCAAAACAACTGTGCAATGCAAATAAATCCAGGCTGCTCACCATGTTATATTAAATGGAAATCCCCATTTTATTATGGAACAAGTTTACACAACGTTTCAGGGGGCAACCTGATGACGGGAGACAGTTGCCCCCCGAAACGTTGTGTAAACTTGTTCCATAATAAAAAGGGGATTTCCATTTGATATTACATGGTGAGCAGCCCGGATTTATTTGCATTGCCCTATGTCAGCGATGGTGAACCTATGGCACAAGTGCCAGAGAGGGCACGTGTGCCATCACCACCGCTGCTATCCTTTACCCTCTCAGCGAGCGACCGTTCCTTCAGTGCAGGCTACGGACCCAACCTGACAGTTTTCAGGACAGATCTGCAGCCTACACAGAAGGAGCTCGCTCGCCAATAGGATAGCCAAGGTAGAAGCCCCTCTCCCGACGCTGGCATGATGACATCACTCATCAGCGCCTGCACTTTGGGGGAAGGCGCTGGTGAGTGATGTCACTTTTTGGCACTCTGTGCCAAAAAGGGTTCACCATCACTGCCCTATGTAGTAGCCCATATTCTAAGGCACAGCTAACCTGTAGGATGCTGTAATGCATTCTTTCCCTTTAAGGAAAGTGCACAACGGTTTGTGGGTAAAAGAGGATATTTAAAATATGAATAGACTTATAGTATAATTAAATGAGAACCATTCTCTTGTTTTTAAATTAATGTGCAGTTCGAATTCTATTTATAGAGAGAGAGCATGAAAAAGTTAAATATTAGCAAATTAGGTTATTGCTATTTCCAACCTTCTGAGTTATGCAAACCATCACTTTCCCCACCTCCTCACAGCTTGGTCTCAGGTGCACATTTTTTTATAAGAAAAAAAAAACCCAGAAAGCTAAAAATCTTTGACATATAATTATACATCACTTCATTTAAATAATTGCTATTGTGCCAGTGAATTCACTGGAATAATGTTCCCGTGAATATCACGGAAGCTTCATCCAAGTCATAATTAGATCTGGATGTTTTTAATGAAATATTTGAATGTGTTTTTGTCAGTGCCTGCATAATGTATATATAGATTACGTACTTTACAACAAATAGCGCGAAATTTATAAAAGTCGAAAAGGCCAATTTCGGCCTTTTTTTCAGTTTTATCGATGGTGCAAAAACCGGTATTGATTGAAAAATATCGATCAATACTTTTTTATCTTTTTTTTTCCAATTGAAACTTTCCATCAATGTTTTTTGATCTGTTACTGCTGGGATAGTGCCATAACGCTTATGACTCTAACAGATCGAAAAATATTGATCAAAAGTTTCGATCGGAAAAAAAAGATTGAAAACTATCAATCGATATTTTTTGATCGATACCCGTTTTGTACCATCGATAAAATTCCCAAAGGCCGAAATCAGCCTTCTCGACTTATATAAATTTCGCCCATGGGCTCAAATTGTATAATTTTCTTTTTTCTTAGTTTTCCTGACCCCAGAGCTTCACTGCCAAAAATCTTTCAAGAACACCTTCCTCTACCCATAGGGTCTCAAACATGTGGCCTCTCTATCATCTGTGCCACCAGAATTTCAGAGACATCCTTGGGACATCAGAGAGCAGTATGAGGGACAAGCAAGCCCACCAAGTTGTGTAGAGTGAGCCCCCATAGAACACGCAATGGTGGACAGGCCTTTTCCCCTGCATTCTTACCTCATGCGCACACACGAGCATTGTGCACAGATAAGGAAGTGGTGTTCAGTGGCAAAGCAAGAAAAAATTGTCATGGGGCGGAGCATATTGAATGCAGCCTCTCAAATTCTAATGTTTTCTATGTACGGCCCATTTACCCAGATGAGTTTGAGACCCCTGCTCACCCAATGGATGCCGCCTATGGTACCAGAAAATGTGCAGAGTTGTCCACCTTGTGCATAAATTAAGAGTGGTAATAAAATACAAGAGCGCTGAAGCAAAGGTGAATAGTGCACAATCCAATTGTAGCTTAGCTTCCATGTTTTATTTGTACAATGCCATATTACATGTTTCATGCTCAGCATCCCCTTTTTTAGATTTTTGGTGAGTGCACTTCACTTATCGACTGATAGGGGCTGGTTTAGGTTAAGCTATTACTTTGACTGTACGATATTTGCGTTGGCTTCTGCTTCTCTTTAAAAACGAAACCCTGGCATACACAGAAACATTATTTCAGTCGCATGAGTCCTACGGCTCGTGTGCAAGTTCAGAGTGGTGTTTTTGTGTGTGTGTGCACACCGGAAGTGAATTCCAAGAAGCATGGCCATCAGCTACAATGGGGGAAGACATCACACAGAGGAGAACCCAATCATTTCATTTTTTGCACAAGTAGACTTTAGAGTAGACTTTAAAGTAGACTCTCCTTAAAGATATTTTAGCAAATGCATCCTGGTCTGTAAACAGTAAACTGTAGTAACTGATTCATTCTGTCAGTTTCACATTTTCCCCATAAAATAAAGTAGGGACAAACACAACATTTTACTTTGGATTGTAATATCCTATTCATTTCTGAGATTAATTCAATGTAGGTCTCCAGGCTGAAGGAAATCAAGTTCAGTCAATATTTGTACATCATTTATTGGTGTCAGATGTTGGACATTGGCAGACATATGCAGAGCAGGACAACAACTTCTGGCATATCTTAAAAGGATCCATCAATGTGGCCTCAGACAGAGCAGTGCTGTAACTAAAATCAGGTAAGCTCATCCCCCATGCCCTCATGCCTTAAAACTCAATCACCCAATTACCAATTTCCTTAATCCTTCCTTCATTTAGTGAAATCCTTTAGTCCCCGCATGTGGGATTTTTTTAATGATTATTCTAATAATAATTATTTTATATTCTCAGTGGGGCCCCCCTCAGGTTCCTAGACTTCTAAATCCCCCACAGTTAAGCCCCTGATACAGAGCAATGGTCTGCCAGTATATTTCAAAAATAATAAATCTCAAACCAAAACTGTGCGTAGCCAGCTTGAAAAGGAGAAATAATCATTAATTGCATTTTAGTTTAATCAGAAGATAAAATAACAAGATGTAACAGATGAAATCCAACTGCTTTCACACTTAAAATCTAAAATACTCTTACTAAAAGTCACAACTCTAATTACATGCACAGTACAGCTATATATAGATCTTATTTTTTTTTTTGCTTGTAATGTTCCTCGGAACTCACAAGTGTTATTATGAAAATGTTATAGTGCCCGAAGCAAAAATAATGTTCGATGACTCATTCACCTTTTTTTAGCTCTGGGTCCAAGTCAAGTTGCTGAAATGACAACGTAAATGGCAGAGATCTGTATTCGTCAGGGCCAATAATTTGTTACATGGATGCAAAAAACAATTGCTGCATTTCAAATGAAGTAGTTATCCTCATTTCGCCGCAGATTATCTCAGCGTGTATTCATTTCAAAACATATGGCGTTATGTTAATTGTGATGTAGAAATGGACGATCTATTAAGCTGAACAAAATATTAACTCTGCTGGGATATAGGTAGAACGTAAATAACAAGGTCAGAGTTAAACATACTAAAGAAATTTAATTGATAATGTAACACAAGGAAATCACTGCTCCAAAATGTTGGAATGGAAAGCTCTTCTTTTCTAGTGGATAAACTTATTACAGGGGATGTATGTTCTCTTTGTCTGTAACTGGGAATTAAAGTCATAGATAAGTCTTTGGACTTATTTACCTATGAGGATTTTTTGCCATTCTGCCCATTAATCAAATGCTAATTAGGTGAGAATTCCAAGGAGAATCTTTCAACTCTTGAGTATGTATATGTCTATTTATAAAGCACCACTAGGTTACGCAGTGCTGTACAGAAATTCATCATTCACCTCAGTCCCTGCCCCATAGAGCTTTCTATCTAGTTTCAATTACACACACGTATGTTTTTGGATTGTCACTAATTGATAGCTTCTTCCTGACTGATTGAATAGCACACCAAAAGAAACAAAAAATCCTGGGCACCAGAACCTGCACTACAACATTATGTTATACACAACAGCAGGAGGCCCAGGTCTACATTGCTACCTGTACAAAGACCCCACCAGAAGAAGTGAAAAATCCCAGACCTCCTGTGGCTTCTTAAACAGTGGCAAACCTCTCACAAATATCCAATTATCAAGTCCCATATTACATGCCAAATGTAACACTATTTTCAGTAAAGTGTGTACTTTTCCCCTAGGTGCCACATAAATCCTTGAGGTAGCCAAACCTTCAAGGTAACCACTTACAGAAGGGTATAACAATACTAAATTTTTGCAGTTTAGCATGAATACCCAGCAACGTGGTTGAGGATCTGTCACTCAATGCTCTTCCTGAAGGAAGGATCTTTATCTCACACCTTGCTGCGCAGAGCTAGCCATTGGTCTAAACCCTATCTGGTGAACTATGCCTTTTAATGAGATCTTCCCCTCTTTCAAGCTAAGAGCTACAAATAGGTACCTTCAGCAAGTTAGGCCTTCTCAACTCTGGTCTTCCATTAGCAAAGCATGTGACAGGACCACTTTGTCTGGTCCAGCAGAGTCTCAAAAGGATGGGAAGTTTTCTGGGTGGATCTACTATACTACTTACTACTCATGACCTAATGAACAGATCACAGTGCTGGGCCTAGTTAAGAAATCCCACCTTATGCTAATACATACACAGTAGCAGGGGATAGACTCCAGTTCCAAGGGTGAGTACATGAATCCCTTACATAAGATTTACAGAATTTGACAAAGTCAGTACTGCTATGTCTGTATGTACAAACTATTATTTCAATTTTTATCATAGTGATATAAATGCATTGCATAAAGGAGAGTTTTCCAAATTATCCACACACACCACAAACAGACTCTATACATATGCTTAAAGTGCATTCACGTGGACCAGCTAAGTGGAAACATTAGTGGTTAATGTTCCTAGTGAAACATCCTTTGAAAAGATCATTGGGGTAACTTATCAACAGTGACACAATTGGACCAGGCATTGTAACCCATAGCAACCAAACAGATATTTGATTTGAATATCCCAACTTTACTAGACCAATAAATGCTAACTGTTGATATATAGCTGATATATAGCTATGGGGTACCTAGATCAGGGCACACTTCTCCTTGTTAATATAGTTCCATGAAAGAATGTTCAGTGCATTTCTTGGTTACCGATATCAATCAATCAGTTTCATTTGCCATTTGAGATAAGAAGGCCGTGACATTTTCAGCAACCGTCTGATTGATACTTTTATGTCATACGGATACTTTATCAGGGCTCCCTGAAACGTCTTTCACAGATTGTCATATTGTTCTTTATATAGCTTCCCCATTTGTTTATAGCAGCTTAAAATATCACAGATGTGCCGTCAGAAGTTGTGTCTCGAATGACTCAATGTCAAGGGTTTCCTTCTGAAGTGATTTTTCCTGGTACATATTCTGTGTATACTGTATCTTTACATTAAAAATGAATAAAGGTAAACGCACAGACTCATTCCACGTGTGACGTACAGGAAACGTACTCGCTTATGATTTGGAAATTGGGTACTAAAGAAGAAGTGTGAATTCTCACCACATGGTTTGTGAGAATGTTGTGTTGAGGGGAAAAAAAATAAACTGTGCTTAGTGGATGCTTTGCACTTTTCTGTCGAAGTTGCCTGTTTTATTATTAGATTCTTTTGTAAATCTAAATTTAGCATCTCTGTAACTGCACCATCATTTTCATTCAGCAGATTTTCATTTAGAGACATAATTATGCTGTTTCATTTATAAAAAGGGAGAGGTTGCTGTTATTTTGCAGTGCATGCACAGAAGAATATATACGGGAACTGTATGATTTTAATTATACGTTATAGGGCAATGCTGCTGAAGAGGAGGCTTTTTCCCGGTTAATAATTCATTTTATTTAACATGTGTTCCATTTTAAATGTCGGTATACATGTCAGCCCTCTGGTCTGTGCAATACTATTATCTGTATATTAAACACATTCTGCTGTGGACCTTCATGGGGCTGTGTACATTCACTTCTGGGTGCTCTAACCTAGTTGTACCTCAGGGTATGAGCTACCACTTATATGTACAGCAGAAGGGTGTAAATGTAACACTGGGTGCCGGGGATTATCTTTCACAGTAGACAGTACATAACTTTAATGCAGGCCATGTCAATGTATGCACTTCCAGATATATGGTTAAGGCTATGATAGGTCTGAGGACACTCATTCAGGAGGTCATCTACTGAAGGAGTACTTGGACTGTCACATGTTGACGCTGAGAATGGAATTCTACTGGGAGTTCCAGATAGTTCACTTACATGAGGTATCAACCAGTGTGTGACAGAAGCAGCATTTGATTTAGCACATCTGAGATGCTCTCCTGTAGCAGAAGCTCATAGTCTGTACACTGGCAGCCCTTTCTGGGTCTAAGGACATGGAGGACTACCCCTCTAATCTTGGTGAGGCCTTGGTTATCCAGTTGGCATTGTTTATCTGAACCCATCTCTTAGGGTACTGTGCACAATCTTCATCCCTTTACCTTATTTAAGGGACTGTAGCTACTGAGAATTGTAGTTCCCTTCCTATTGGCAGCTACACTGTGCATCACTGTGACATATGGAAACAGCAGCCCGGACAGGGTCTTCAGTAAACTCCATATGCAAAGCCCATCAACCAACGCAAGGGTGGGTCCAAACTACTACCCTCTTTCACTATTCGAATACTTACCACACTTACATAGTATCATCTTTACTGGAAAATGGCTCCTCACAAGTGAGTTTTTATCAAAAGGCTGAATTTTCCCAACCTAGTCCTCTTATATGGATGATGGACTCCTAACCCAGTGGTCGGCAAAGTTTGTTCAGGATAGAGACGTTTAGCTCCCTCCTCCACAGGTGGCTGTAAAGGGGGAGGAGCAAATGCTCCCAATCACATGACCTGCTTATGTCCAATCAGAAGTGTTGGAAGTCATGGACGGGGCTATGGGGCGGGGTTAGGGAGTGCGCCGTGAGCCATAACACAGCGGTTGAAGAGCCACATTTGGCTCGCAAGCCGCACATTGCCGACCACTGTCTCAACCCAATAAGCTGAACATCTGATCCACCTTTCTGCTCAGAACAAAGAAAAAAAAAAAGAAATTTATTAAATTAACATTACCAGGTTAACTATACTTTAAATATGACGCAGCGACATACAGAGACCAGCCACCATCACTAGGGTTTTCACTTTGTCTAAAGTACCGTATAATATGTTATTTCTGTCTCATATTTGCACCACTTTGTACAATGCTATAAATATATATATTACGTACACTCGACAGATTGATATATTTAAAACCATTAGAGTCTGATACATTTTCTCACGGTCACAGCTATCCCTAATACTTTAGGTAAGGCGACATTGCAGGTTTTCTTTCCCCGAGCTTAGTCACATCAATGACATGCTGCTAATTGACAGCGAAGCTTTTAATGGTACACACAGGCACGTCACACTTGTGACTATCGCCTGGAAGCGCAGGCGTCACGCAGAGTCCTTTAAACTGTTAGCTAAGACTTAACAGATCCATTTAATTCCGTTTAATTAACCTGCGTTACAATCAGTCAGGTCAAACATTTGTCGAGCGATCGTTTCGAACATTTCCCTCACTATTGAAGTCAGCAGAAAATTCATTATGTTACGATTATTAACTAAAATACCACATTTCTTCATTCAGATCAGAACCGTAGCTGAAATGTATTAACCGGATACGGTGGAGTTCACCATACGCTGGGCCCTGGGAAACTGCCAATTTACAGACACATAATCTATCTGAAAAAGGGTAAAGTCAGAGCTGGCAGCTTCATATCATGCCTCCCATTGTGAGCCACATCATTCATATTTTATTGCAGCTTTATAAATTGTGTCACCTTGTCCACACATTAACAAATGTCACCGCTTTTATATCGGTATATCATATGTATGTGCAGTCTGAAGAAGGAATGTTTTCACATTGTAATTTGATAAAGGAAAACTAAAGCGATAAATAGGAATAAAATGTATAGAAAAGTGATATGTATATAATACAGGTAGCGCCGCACAATAGCGCTACATATAAATGAGCAGACATTATTCATAAAGTTTACTTAGGCCAGGTTCACACGAGTGTAGGATGCGCTGCACATAATGCGCTCGTGTGAAGAAAAAAAGCCGCATTTTCGTCAGCTTTTCTATTGAACTTACCCGACATTGTGTGAACGCTCCATCGGCGTTCGCGGCTTCTCCTAATTGGCTGCATTCGTCGTGCAGCGTACATACGCCGGCAAAAATGCGACGGGAAGCGTTCGCGCGCGTGCTCGTATTATGCACTTGTGTGGCTGGAACCGGCTGAGTCTTATAGGGATTTGCGGCGCAGCTTTTTTTCACACGAGCGAAGTATGCGCTGCGCATAAAACGCTTGTGTGAACCTGGCCTTAACGAGGTCCTTTTCCATCTGATGTAAAAGCTGCAAGAAAGTCAATCTCCTTTTGTGCGTTGGTGGACAAATAGCCCAGGAGTTTTAAAAAAATATTGAAGAGAAGAATATTGCACACTCACTTTTTGCAGATTCTGGTATATAACCGTTTTATTGGACCATAGGTGGGAGGTACAACATTTTGGGGTAGAACCACCCTTCATCAGGCTAATGGTGCTATGAATTCAGTGCATGAAATACCCTAGGGAGGCAAAGCTCCACCCACCAATTAAGGCAGCATACATGTGACTTACAATACCAAGTATACAAATTAAAGGTCAAGCAAACTTCACATTAACAAACAATATTACATTGTAAATATGTGTAATTGCAAAAAGTTCCTTTCTGGTAAGAGACCATAGAATAGAGTCCACAGAATAAAGTTCCATAAATTGATAAAGTCCATGGCTGAAATTTAATAAAGTCGGAAAGACTGCTACCGGTCTTTCCAACTTTCTCGGGGGAGGTTATCCTCCCACGGGATTCCCATTTTCCAGATTAGGGAAATCGGTGTTTTTCGATTTCCATAATCTGGAAATCGGGTATTTGTAACAAAAAATTCCGTAGCCATAACAAGTTATGGCTACTTTTCGGTGCAAATACCCGATTTCCAGATTATGGAA
>JAKJJM010101502.1:0-10470 GCA_021901965.1 Pipa carvalhoi
GAGGAAGGAAAAAAACCCATGAGGCAAGAGCCAATTGTCCTCATATTAGGGAAAAAATTCCTTCCCGACTCCAATATGGCAATCAGAATAAATTCCCTGGAACACCTTCAGTGTTGATGTGTGTTGATGTTCATCAGCAGTGTTGCATTGAGCTCTATTTTAACTGTTTTTTCCCAGTATGTGATTGATCTTGGGATTAGATAAAAATTGTCTGTATTAAGTGCTTTATATAAATCTGATATTCCTCTTTTTTGGTATTGATAGGGGTGGCATCTGTTTTCAAACTTGGTTTTAGCTCTGAAGAGATTACTTGCTGCCTCTGAATTGAGTAGATTGTTTAGCCAAGACGTCAGACGAATGTAATTGAAGTATTCCTGTTGGGGTATTTCAAATTGATTTTGAAGTGTTGCAAAAGGTTTGATCTTATTTTTTTGAATTAAGTCTTTTATTGTTTTAATCCCTTTTTCTTTCCATATAGTAAGTGTGAGATTTGGGATCTTCGCTTCTAAATGGGAAAGTTGTGTAAGTGGACTTGGGTAGGGTGAAATTGAAGGGATTTGTCTTATTTTCTTCCATGTTTCAAATTCGTGGATAATTGTTGGAGGTAGTTTTTTGTTCTTTATTATCTGGATTGGATTAGGTGCCTGTAATAATTGTGTGAGTGTAAGAGGTTTGACATATTTAGCTTCTAAGTTTACCCATTTCTTTGTTTCTGATTCTGCGAACCACGCTGGAATTTGGTCTATCGCTGCTGCTATATAAAGTCTTTTAATATTTGGTACTTGTAGTCCTCCCTTCTCTATCTTTTTGTATAAGAGAGAGTTTGGTAATCTGGGTTTCTTGCTATTCCAGATAAAATTGTTTATTGTCTTCTGCCGTCGGTCTAGACTCCAGAAATATGTTTGGAATTTGTATTGATAAAATTCGGATTAAATACATGATTTTTGGAACTATGAGCATCTTAACTGCGTTAATTCTTCCCATCCGAGATATGAATTGTGTTTCCCAGGATTTGATTGTTTGTTCTATTGTATAAGTTAATTTGTTGCAGTTCTCACTGATCATTGTGGGTATTGTTTTAGAGAGTTGTATACCTAAGTATTGAAGAGATGTCTCTTTCCCGTTAAGTATTGAAGAGATGTCTCTTTCCCCCGTGTGTGTTTGCGGGGGCAGTGCTGCAGAGAGGGAGGGGGTCCAGCGCCAATCTTGCATTGGGACCTCGTTTAGTTAAACCACTGACCAGAAGACCAATTTACTGTAACAAGAAAGGTTTTGAGCAAAACAATAAATAATTCTAAATCTGCTAGACAGAAGCATAGCTACCTTACATATTAAGTAGAAAGGAAACAGTGTCTATTATATCCTTCTTTATGGAGTGTTACTTTACAAACTTGGCCAGGCTATTTGCCTCTTTTCACATTAATAATTGCAGTTTAGTACATTTACCGTTAATTGCCTTTTGGCCGACTGATAGATTAAAAACCATTTAGAGAAGGAGAGAAGATGTTGACTGGGTGGGCTTATTTCACTTCAAGCAACTCATCAGTTCTTAAACTCTTAGGAATAAGCCGTCTATTCTTCTTTAGTGCTAATAAATCTAGGAAATCCCAAGGTACAACATAACAAAACAGAAAGGTCATTTGCATTCTTATTTAGGTATTCTCCAACCATAAACCCTATCCAGCACTAGAGAAAATTGGAAAGGATGATTAATCCAGCCACATGACATTATTGGAAGTCGAGTCTCTCGTTGATTACACAAGTTTTCTGCTTCTTTCTCTATTATGATCTGTAATGAGTGGTTTGGCTAGCTTTATAAACTTCTGTCTATTTTTCATATTGTTTTTGTGAAACGCTTGTCCTGTTGTTCCTTTTAAACTATTGTTTTGGTTTGCAGTAATAGGTCTTAAATTCAATAATTTATTCAAACTTCATTTTCTTTCAGTCAGCTTTGTTTTTCTTCTTACAATGATTCATCCTAGCTGAAGTGCTATGCATACTTTGGTAGAAGCCCTAGTCCCGTATGTGCGTGGACCCCCCCTAACACCACCATTGCTATTTTCCAGCATTTGTAGGCAACTCTGGGCCCTTACTGCTCATGGACCTGATAGGGCCTGCCATCCCTGTAGGTACGTCTCTAGCTGATATTTTTTTCCCTTTTCATTATGAATGCTGTGCTTGGAAGAAGAACCTGTGGGTACTCCAAGCAGTGTATCTGTTTTTATCTCAGTCACCTCTGCTAGTGACCTTATGGCATAGGGGTGCCATGAAATGACTGATACAGGAAGCCTATTCTTAATATTTTCACATTGCAATAAGAAATACATAGCCCAATGCTATTACTATAGAACTTCACCTGTAGTTTGTCCATCACAGGCACAATGGTTAGCAGTCATGGGTGTCCAGAAGTGGGGCAAGCGCCCCTCCTGGAAGACTGCCACAGTCCATGGCTTCCTCACCCCAGAAGGGCACATCAAGAATAGTCCTAACCTTCTGATGTGCCCCTCTGTCCTGCTCTATAAGTCTAATGGATGGTTGTCGCCATCCACTATATGGCTGCGCCCACCATTCTGCTGCATCAACACATGATGCGGTGATGACATGATAACATCACAGCATCGCCCCCATTACATTTTTTATGCAGACAACCATGTTTCCAGGTATACATGAATGAATCACTAATGTTATACATTGTTTTGTATATACCTCCTAGCTGCCGACACAATTATCCCAGGGTCTTACCTACAAATGCAATTAAAAATGTTCTTATTGTGGAACTGCATTATTCCCAAGAATTAAGTCCATAATTAATATTCTCTCTGTGGGCCTGTCTTATGGGAACCTAGCAACACTCCTGCCGATAGCTACACGTTGCCATCAGGTCTTATTAACATAAGAATTCCAACAGCAGAAGAGGAAGATTACAAAGAGGAGCAGACAGGGCACTAAGGATGGCAGAGACAGTAACACAATAACCAGTAATGTACCAGATTAGAATCCAAGTTGCAGTTAAATGATATCAGCATTGGATGCAAGTGGTAGAATGAAGATCAGGCCAAGCTAACCAAGGAGAGAGGCTGGGAGGGATAGGAGCTGTGGATGCTGGAAAAGGTGCCTGGCTAAATATTATTCCAGGGTCACATATAAGGTCAAGTCGAGACAATGAGGATATATTTCAAAGAGTGAATTCATATGTCAAGATTAATTTGTGACAATTCACATCAATTGGCCTGTGATATAGTGAAGTCACTTGTGCATCACTATTGAGCATACTGTTGCAGCAATGGATTGAATTGTCTTAAATTGTTGCCTAGTACTTTATGAGCATAGTCAAGCGAATAGTATTGGCTGGATATGACAGTGCATTTGTCTTAAATAGGACCATTGTAGCAAAGTGATGCCATCTTCACATCAGTGTGTTCAAAGGAGACAATGCCACTACAATTATCTGTTTCTGCATTATTGACAATATACTGGCCAGTATGCATGAATTATTTTAAAGGGGAACTTTAGACTTGTTTGGTCTAGGGGTGATTAGGATGGTGGAGAGGGGAGATACTTATTGATGTGACCCTTAGGCTCCAGCACTGCCCCTGCTCCTGATGTCTTCTTCAGATTTTTGCTACAACGCTTGCTCATTTGGGCAAAACTAAGAGGACCCAGGAGTGAAGTGGACCTCTGCCGGCTGCCGGTTGCAGAAGACTTTGGGATCGTGATCAGAGCAGGGGCAGTGCTGTAGCCTAAGAGTTGCATCGGTGAGTATCTCCCCCCTCCTCCATCCTAATCACCCCCAAACCAAACAAGCCTAAAGTTCCCTTTAAGAAAGGTCACTGTTAGCATTTGTAGTGTTTTCCTTGCCTTTATTGTTGTTGGAGAAAAGTTGCATAAACTGTTACAATTGTTGTTTTTTTTACATCATTTCATTGGCAGACATTTTCTAAACCTTTTGTTTATAGTGAAAGAATAGTAACAGGAACCCTGCTATAAGCTTCCTAATTCATCACTTTCATATAGAGAATCCAAATCCATTTATTCACACCAGTATGCCTCCATGAACTGTCAACTCAATGCATAAAGAATGCTCAAATAATTGTTGCATTTAGGAGTAATAGGTGATGTAATGTGAGCAACTGTGCACTGTCGCAGATTCCTGCTACTATGGGACAAATCAAAATTGTCTTTTCTTGCGGTTACTGGTCCTTTAAGTAAACAAACCTTTTCTTAGTGCTTCCTATGGATCTTTAGATAATACATATTCATTAAATGCCCCAGAAAGCCCAACTTAGCTGCAAGCAGCAGAGAGAGAGAGACAACACAAACAAATTAAAATAAAGAATTCAACTCCAAATATGTCATTTTTTAATAAATACTGCAGAGAAATTAACACCACGTTGAACCAATCAGCATTTATTTTCTGGTGTTACTGGTCCTTTAAGTGAACAAACCCATCCTATTGTTTTCTATGGAAATTTAGATAATACATATATTCCCAAAGTGCTCCAGAAAAGCCTAATTTGGGTGTAACCAGCAATTCCTCAAGGTTCCAGTTTGACAGGAGCAGTGAATTTGTGTCACTTTACATTGCAATACTGGGACAGGTGCAAATTCACTTTTCCTTATTTACTAACAACCATTTACAATATGTGAAGAACCAAACAGGGGGACACTTTCCAGACTGTAGCAGACAGGAAGTGATTTAAATTCGCCCAAGTAAAATGAAGTGACATCATCTTCCTACAATTCCGCTTAAAAGAGACAATCACTATTAGGCCTATTCATGACAGTTGGAGTGAATTTGCATCACTCTGGGTCTCTCGGCTCCAATAGTAGAAAATTCACTACTCCTTATTCACTAAGTGCTGGATACCCTTAGAGAAGAAGCGAGTGGCGACAAACATGATTTCGTGCATAGTAGAACTGGTGGCATATTCGCCACATCGCAGAAAATAATAACCTGTATTAATAATAATAAGTTGGGGGAGTGTCATATGGATGCAGGGCTGTTCCTAGGTCAATTTTCACTCAGGTGAAAAGTTTTCGCCCCCCCGCCTTACAGTGATAGTGCTCTCCGTCCGGACGGCGCCCCCCTCAGCCCTCCGGGCGACTGCCCGCCCTGCCCAGGCTTAGGAACGGCCCTGTATGCATGTGAATTTAGATCTTTACATGACTGTTCGGACTTTGATGAATTACCCTCAGAGAGACAACACAAACCAATAAAAATCAGGAAGTGGCATTTTTTATAAGTATCTCATAGAAACAACTGCTCTACCAATCCAAATAACAATTTCCTTTTACTGGTACTTAAATGAGAACTATAGTAAGAATCTATTTGTTCAGTGAATCTGCAAAGTGGGCGGGTACATTTGCACGATATACATCACACATAGAGCTCTACGAACTGGAGTTTCTATTGATTCATGTTGAACGCAGGATTCTTAGCATGATGATACTACTAAAGCAAAACGATTACTTTACAGGCATTGTACTACATATCAACACATAGATTCTTACTATAGTTCTCCTTTACAATTGCAGTCTTTCCAAAACAATGTTTCACTACTCCGACATATCTTTGTACCTGTCTTTTCTGTAAAACTCATCTATTTCATCATGCTGTTACAAGCATTGCCGGCCCACATTTCTAACTACAAATGCAATTCCATACTCAGTGGCAAATCTTCATTCTATTACTATGGTACCAGAACAGTCTGGAAAGATGGAGCTTTGCTAAACAAGGTATAGGGGGTCATTCCGGTAGCTCTGAATTTTCCGTCCCGAATTCACTTATAGCGAACTCCCATTATAAAGTTGTGACTGCGACTAAAAAATTGTCGCGGTCACGATTTTACAATGGTAGAATTGTCGCGGTCGTGACTTTATAATGAGTTCGCTATAAGTGAATTCGGGACAGAAAATTTGGAGCTACCGGAATGACCCCCATAATCTTTAATAAACCACATCTTGCGCTGTACTTTTCTTAACTTCCAGGAATATAATAGATCTTGTCGACAACTAGATTTTGCTTTCTAATAGGATCTATAAACTAGGGATGTGGTGTTTCGGTCCTGGTTCTGGTTGGAATTCAGATCCTTGCCATGTTATGGTTTTATTGGGATTTATTTACAGAGGTTTGGGATTGCTATTTGGATTTTTTTAAAAACAGAGAAAAAAAGCTAAGAGTTTTTTAGTATCTTTTGTGCTTATATGAACAATGAGCAATGTCTGAATTCATATGGAAGTTATAAAGCCTGCATTAAAGTTACCCTTACCTTTTCTGCCATTTTATCTTCTGACCCGTGAAGTAGTCCTGGATGGGGTCCATGTTTTCTGCAAAGTCCTTGCTCCTTCATCTTATTTCTTGACCTGCAACCCACCAAGTGGGAACTGTGCATCCTACCTGACAGGGAACTGCCCATAGACTTTGATTTGTTTTTTCTTCTTTTTATAATTAGCGGCAGGTGCAGTGAAGACGTATCAAGAGAACAATGAATCAAAAAAGAAAATGGCCTGCCATGAACTATGACATGGCCTGAAGACAGATATCCTTTCAGTAGAAGATGTCATGGGTGAAAGAGGAGTGCGGGTTTTGCAAACAACATGGACCCATCCAGAATTACCTCATGGGTCAGTAAAGAAGACATAAAAAAGTAAAGCTGGCTGTATGCTGCATTGCTGAGGATAAGGGGAACATTTGCTCTTATTTTTATCATGTTCTCTGCTGGCATGGGCATTCAAGTTGGGGTGGGGAACAAGCACCCCCTCCGAGGGGTGCCAAACAATGAAATGGGGCACATCGGGAGAAGATCTAACTTCCTGATGTGCCCCTCTGTCCTGCAGAGCCACCACCATCCATTAAGCAGATAGGGCAGAACAGTGGGATGCATCAGGAGCTTAGGACTACATCACGTGATGGTGACGTCATGATGTCATGTACTGCTGACATCACAGCCCTGCCCCCTGCATTAATTTTGCAGAGGCTCATGTTTTACTGTGCTTCAGTGAGATTTGTAAAAAAAAAATAATCATAGCATAAAACTGACTTTCTGGAGATAGCTCATGTTCAAGGAACAAAACAAACTCAATATAATACATGCAAATACACAAATCCAAAAGGATGCGTGGGAAATCCACGTAGCGCCCTAGCGTACAAACTAGAAATACCTATAAGTCTAACGTCCAATTAAGTGAATCCAATGGAGATCCAGTGAGTAAGTGATGCGCTGAAACCAAAGAGGCACACTGTCGCTGTAGCCTTAAAAAGTTGCAGAATGGGCAGGAACTTCCAAACGATGGTAGCGCAGAGAAAAAAATACAAAAACAGGAAAAAATCCTAGTGCATTTATTATCCTTTTGGGATGAATTAATAAATGTTTCACAGTGAAAGTGATAAATTCCGTATATTACACACTAAAGTGAAAACCAAGTGTAAAAACACATATGTAGTGCTCTGTGCACATTGGTATTATATAATCAAAATGATGGTATAAATAAATAAACCAATAATGAGACATTTAGTGCAAAAATACACTCATATGTGAGGGGTGTACATTAACCCCCGCGGGGGAAAAGGCTCACCAGATGGAAAAAGATATCCAGCTCCAATATTGCACTATAATGTTCAATGTACAGATCCACAGCAGATTTCAATGGGCTGTAAACTTAGAAACAGAAAGAAGGACTCATAGGGTTTTAAATGCTTATACCATAAATTTAATACATGAAATGTACTCACAAACGGTATTGTTAAATAGGCACAATAAGTCGATTCAAAAAGCCCCCAAAGTCCTCAAAAGTTCTCTCTAAATCTATATAATACATATCAGGAATTCATAGATACTATTTTTACTAGTACTGTGTAGGAATAACTACCATGCTAAACCAAATGGGATGTTTCCATCTCCTGGTGTTACTGGTTATATAATACCCTGGTATGCTGAGATTCACTGGTCAGAGTTCTGATTTATTTCGAATTTGAGTTTCGATCCCCACTACATGCACTTTACTTGCTGGGGGCCGGTAACTACATTGTTTCTTTGTCAATACAAGTAGTAGTAAGGAATGTTAAACTGATAAGGGCGAGTTTAAAAACCTAAAACCAAACCCCTGCCCCTAATATACTAGGCTACCACCTACTGAACTGGAGAAATAGCAAGCAAGCACATATGGTAGAAGTTAGGTGATCCATAATCCAACAGTAACACATCATGGTTCCCGTCAGAACCACTGGTCTTTTGAATCCGGAGTATCCGGGCTTACTCATGAAAGTCCGAACAGTTGCACTAAGGTCCGAATTCACATTCGTTCACTGCTTTCCGATCTTTGCGTATTCAAACACCAATTCAAACGCAATTTCCCTATTCACCAAGTGTTGGGAGTCTGTCACAGCGCTACATTTGACAAGGCGTATCATATCGCATGCACCAGGTTAAAGTGGTGAATTAGGCACACTGCACATAAAGATGGAATTTGACGCATTCGCTTTTGCCGCCACGGGAATTCTCTGTTCAGTGAATAAGGAGTACAGTATTCGCGAGTGTAGGAAACCAACGTGATGAGAATTCACTTTGACAGTCAAAGTCTCACTTTGGTGAATAAGCCCCTAAATTTATAATAGCTTGTTTTTACCTTCTAATTAATATAACTCCTGTGTTGGGAGGGTATAATAGCCTATTGAAATAATGTCACTAGGTAATGATGTCAGAATGGCCACCCATTATCTGTATTTATAAGGACAAGCATTGAGTGCTGCAGATCATACAGAAAGGTGTAACCTGTGGTGACAAAGGGAAAGGTAGTCATGTGCAACACTCACTATGCATTGTGCATCTGAGCTGTGTGTTGAAGAGTACACGTTTCCTTTAATTAGAGGCTTTTGTCATTCTGTTGTTTGTGCCACTGACCTCCTAAAGCCACATATTTCATACCCCTATGTTAAATCTGGGCTAAGAAAGCATTGTGTCTTTATATAGGTTATAAGCACAACATTTGGTTGAAACCAGAGCAGCTTGTTTTTATTCCACAGAGCAGGTTGCAACAATGTAAGAAATCTTGTTACTCGTGCCCTAGATTAATGATCTTAAACATACGGCTGGCAAGTTGTTCCTGAACCATAACTGCATCTTGACAGCGAAAGGTAGTCATTGGGCTGCTGAGATTGTGGTTTAGAAGCAGCTGTCCTTGTTGCTGCAAGAGGAGATGAAATAAATAATTATACAATATCAGGAGCTTCAATACAAAAATAGAAAAATATTTATTTAGGAGTAAATAATCTATTTTATTGTTCTTAACATTCCATTAAAGCAGGCACTAAGCAACTTTTATAAATATTATGAATCTTATTGATTATTCCTTTCTCCCTACTAGCCCCTCATTGATTATTCCTTTCTCCTCACCAGTTATATCATTCTCCCCACTGGCCCCTCACTAGCCATTCCATTCCCCCTACCCCCCCCCCAACCATTCCATTCTCCCTATTAGCCCTCCACTAGTCATTTCATTCTCCCTACTATCCTCTCACTAGCCATTACATTCCCCCTACTAGCCCCCCAACCATTCCATTCTCCCTATTAGCCCCCCACTAGTAATTTCTTTCTCCCTACTAGCCTCTCACTAGCCATTCCATTCTCCCTACTAGCCCTTCACTAGCCATTCCATTCTCCCTACTAGCCCCCCATTAACCATTCTATTCTCCCTACTAGCCCCTCCATTCTCTCTACTAGCCCCTCACTAGCCATTTCATTCTCCCTACTAGCCCCCACTAGTCATACCATTCTCCCTACTAGCCCCCATTAACAATACCATTGTCCCTACTAGCCATTCCATTCTCCCTACTAGCCCCCACTAGTCGTGCCATTCTCCCTATTAGCCTCTCACTTATCATTACCGCCACCTGCTCCATGCCCGCTCTTAGCCACCCTCCTCTATGTCTCGTTGCTCACTCCGGTCCCTCCCTCAGACTCCTCAAACACCGTTCCGGTCCCTCCCCTGCTCCCACCAGCTTTCAGTCAGTCTGCCTTGTGCCCGGGCTCCCGGCGGATTCCTCTGAGCATCCGCAGCCGAGAGCCGAGCCGTTGCCCGCATTGTGGCCTGTGAAGGTGAGTACGAGGAAAACAATGATGTGTGCGCCCCGGGGCGATCCATTACTGACACGCGGGGGGGTCCCGTCGCTGCTAAACACAGCAGTAGCACGCAGAGCCCTTTTATTAATGGAGGTCGGTGCTGTACCTGTGCCCGGGGCAGACGTACAATACATCGGTCACGGTGTGCGCTGTGCTGTGCTGGGCTATCACATTACTACTGGGGCTGCTGGAGACACTCAGCCCCTCAGCGGGCTTTACCTGTGCCCTGGCACTGCACCTATTATACACACGTGCCTCAGTAGCCCATGTATGTAACAATCACTGCTTACTCTGGCACTGGGGGCACTGCTGTAACCTGCTTATTCTGGCACTGGGGGCACTGCTGTAACCT
>JAKJJM010101635.1:0-15706 GCA_021901965.1 Pipa carvalhoi
GAAGCTAGTCTCACCAACAAATGACTGATTGTTTATATGTTTTGGAACGGTTTAAAGAGTCGGTTATTACAAATCCCTGATACAGAGTGGGCTAATCCCTTACAACCCCTACAATATTTTTATTTATAGAGCGCCACAGGGTTATGCAGCGCTGTATAATCCAACAATACAATTATAATACAGACAAGGGAAAGGTGCTTAACAAAGAACAAGTGAAGTAAGTTACAAGCATATAATCAAGAAAATACATCACTCTAAGTGCCAGGCCATGATTGAAACAAGAGGATGGAGGTCCCTGCCCTGTGGAGCTCCCAATCTAAATAGATATGTGTGTTTGACTGAATAGGGAAACTTTATTGTAGGCTCCACGGGGCAGGGACTGAAGTGAATGATGAATCTCTGTAAAGCGCTGCATAATATATCAGCGCTATATAAATAAATACATGCTCTAAGTGCCAGTCAGTGATTAAAATGAGAGGATGGAGGTCCCTACCTCATAGAGTTTACAATGTAAATGGGAAGATGACTGACATACACAGACAGCGGTGTATTAAGTGTGGCACCACAAAATGTAGATTCTATGCTAGGTTTAGCCTATAAGTGTCAATCATAAGCATAAATAGCTACTTCAGTATAAAGTAAATGAAAGACATAAAAACCAGTGCTAGTGCTCCAGGAGGAAGTTAATTGTTGGTGAATGACCTGTGCAAGAGCCTCTATTACCAAGTCAAAAAGATGACTTGATAATAAGATAATGAGTAACTCAACCTGGTTCAGTTTATAATTAAATGCATGCCATCAGCTGATCCCATTTTTAATGCATTGCTCTGATCTTAAGCCTGTGACCTAATTCTCAAAAGACAGTTGGGGACATTTACAAAAGTCGAAAAGCTTTTCAACTTGTAAATGCAAGAAAAACAGTCTATTTTTAATGATATCACTGATTTCTTCTAAATACTAAACCAGGGGTACCAAACTGTCTCTCAGCCTAATTATATTTGGCCCATGAGAAAATACCAAAGGTCTAATAGAGCTGGCCTGCCGGTAGACAGCCAATGCACCGCTAATACTACAAATCCCAGAATGCTTTGCTGTTGTGTTTATACATCAATCAGGACCCACTTTTCTCAATGGAACTCTTTTGACAGCAACTTTTTTTTTCAGCTTTTATAAATATCCCACTAAATCTTGTATTTTGTCATTCCAAGACCTACAGTAAAGTATTATTTAACAGATATCACAATTACCATGCAGCCAAACAGTAACACACATTTCTATTAGGAGCGCAGCAGAAAGTATTTTTATACTTTGTATACTCTGAACCATGATTTAAAACGGGTGCTACTTATCCATGCCTTCAAAACTATTGCTGTGTCTGGGAGATGTGGTATAAAGTGGAAATGAGACATAGAATATGAAAGAAAAAAAAAGGTTTCATATACTTTTAAAGACTTTCTTTAGAACCCCAGGCCTTTTATCACCAATGCTGCAAATTTCTTCAACTTTTTTTTTCTTTTTCAGATGCCTGGTGCATTAGGTATGTATTCGCCTAGAGAAAAGCTTGGATAGAATTTCTTATTGTATTAATAGCCTTCAGTCAATTTCCATTTGACTCGCCAATCTTTGAGCTGAATTACAATATCTTTTTAAAGGAGTTGGTTGGTTTAAAGCATGTTTCATTTTAGCATGCAAACATAGTTTTTGTTTAGCATATACATATTATTACATTATGCTTGTAAAATACTTTGGCTGAAGGGGCATAACAAATAATAATAATAAAATATTAATAATCATTATCAATAAATAATATCTTTTGCGGGCACGGAAAGACAGATTTTTTTTTTTGCTTGTATGAATGTATGCATAATAAAATTCTATTGGGAAATATCAGGACAAGTAAAGAATTAGATTTTCTTTTTTTTTTTGGTTCTATTTTTCTTTTTTAGATTTTTTTTTTTAGCTGTCTTTTTTTTTTTGTATCTGAAAGCTCAGGTTGCAAGAAAAAAAATGGTTTATTTTATAACACAAACAAAACTGTTACATACAGAATGGCGTGTAAGTATCTGTTTTTTTTTTTTTTTTCTTTTTCCTCGTCCTGACCAAAAAAATAAAAAATAAAAAAAATTGCAAATCCATTTGCTAACCAGCTGCACCTCTGTACTGAACAGATAACAACCTGTGCAAGCCAGACTTTTGCTGTGAATCGGTGCTGATAGGCCTGAATCTCAGAGCTTTTTTTTTAAATGCTAATGACAAGAAACATTTCCTAAGCCAAAACGCTCTTGTAGATCTGTCTACTCCTATTATGACAGATATTTGCTTGTAAGTACATAGAACACTTGTTCACTGCTCCTTATCTGCTATAGTGCAGCCTGCTGACCTACATACCATTCAGCACAATATGATGCACAAACATCTTCTATACAATTTTTCATTTTAGACTTAAAAAAAAAAAACAGTAGAGAAAAGATAGGATTGCTACAAATATAACAAAGAGATGGCGTTACACCCAAATAACAAATAAATGTGCAGTTTTTCCAAAGAATTTATTTGTAAGAAGTTCATGCACAAGAAGTGCTGAAAAGGGTGTTGAATTGCGATTAGCTAGGGGAAGCTAAGGAGGAATATGACATCCTTTCTACATGCGTAAAATACATAAACTAACTTATTTCCCACAACAATTAAAAGTTCAATATGCCACATTTTAACCATCATCTTCAATTGCTAGAGAAAGTAAACATGGAAACAATGAGATAGTAACAATAAAGAAGTGAGTGGAGAAAATGATATGTGTGGGAAAAAGCAATGATAGTCAATTATATGTCATTTAGAGGAGCAGGGATCACACAGTGTATCTATTACAGTAAGCTTCTGCTAGTGCCTATATGGAACATATGGAATATAACCTTTTAAGTATTTATTTACTAGAACAGAATGGCACATCTAGGCACAGCATGTAAGGACCCCTGAGTAAAACTGACCTTGTGCTTTGCAAACATCTTCACTTTGATTGCTTTTGAGTGAAATGGTTGAGTAGCTGTTGATGGGTTTGTGGAAATGATAGATAATCATTTTGAGCTGTTGAAATTTAGTATTATTGGATTGGAATTAGTCCCTTAAAATACAAATGAGCTTGGCCACCTTCATCTGCATGTATGTGGGATAATTGTCCAACCAGCAATAGCATCTGACCCAACAGGTACCTATATTTAAGTCAACCTAATCCATTCCAAGCACTCCAAATATTCTATCCACAATCCAGTTGCTCTAACAAAGGTTTTACATACAGTTGCCTACCCATTTGTGAGGTCAGATTGTATGCAATCAAATCATTTGCGTTCAACTCAGTTACACTGTATTTTGATTGCACAAACAATTGTCCAACATGCCCAACAAAAAAAACCTACAAACCACAGCTGCCAACAAATCAATACATTCCTATTGTATCCTTTCTTAGTCTAGACTTTTTGACCATATGGGGTCCCTTTGCTCAGATCTAATTGGATTTTCATCCTCTCTGCTCAGTCAGCTGCAGTTGTACTGGAAATTATAATCAGCACAGTTTGTGATAAATTGTGAAATGGAAGTGTTACAAAGAAAAACTTTGAGACACATCTTTAAAAGGGTGAATTCACCTGTCGAATTCACCTCACTACAATTTGAGTCACATCGTCAAAATAGACGCAAATTCACTTCTCAGTGTTAACAAAGCAGTGAATACACTTGTCGAATAGGCAGACAGCTGTGATTGCTATTGCATGAGTAATATTGTGTAGTCAGGTGGATAGATGTAAGATGTTAAGTCATGCAGAGTGAGGCTAATTCAACAAGTGAAGGGCAGTGACGTCAGTCTCACCATATCTCACTAGCTTTACTCTGTGAATATTTTATCTATTTCTATGTCACCTTGTCCCTAGTTTATGTTGTCACTTAGTCGCAGTTGCCATTATCACTTTTGACTGAATAGTCGCTTTACTCAACACTGGTGCCCTGCCATCAACCCCTCAAATTGCCACTTTGAAATGGAAAAGTCAAACAGGTGACTTCAAAGCAGTTCACCTAGTCACATTCTCATCTTCGACACACTCCTCCGCTTAGTCAATAGTAGAAGTACCTGTGCATGCGCACACAAAGAGCCTCAGTGACTAAAGTCCGAATAGTCGTGTAGAGCTGTGAATTCATGTCTGTTCTCCACTTCACCATGTTTGCTTAGTGAGCAAAGTCTGCGAAGTGGTGAATATGCTACCAATCCGGGCAACTACACAAGTCACAAATTTCTGGAGCTCTTTGCATCATTTTACATGTGCATGAACATGCACAGGTATTTCTACTATTGACTATGCAGAGGAGTTTGTCAAAGGTGTGATTCCATCTGACCTTCTTCCCTTGCTGTTCCACCTTAGTTAACTGTGTCCCATGGAAACCAGTTTATTAGTTAATCTGAGGCTTGATTAGTTCAATTAGAATTCAGTTTTGTTACTTCTTTTTCTGTTCAGGTGCTGTACTAAACTACTCTTGTAGTTGTACTTAACTAAGTGGCTGAGTAGTAATGAGTTATAGTTTGTTATGCCCCATGATAAGAATTAGTTTGCAGACTCTCTTAGAATGGCGCTATCTACAGCATACATATTGGTTTTCTTAAGCAAAAGCTTTTAACTATATATTTCTCCACATTTTACTCATCAGAAATGTACAAATTATTATGTTAGAGATGTCAGTAGTTAGTAAAGTATTCTTCGGCATTTTGCAGCAGTGTATCTATCTGTGAATGAATACTTTCTGCAGAATAGTGACCCTTGTCACATAGTAAAGATTCTCCTGGAATGGGCCATTAGTTCTGTAAAACCTTTTAAAAAACTTGTTGAATCTTTATTACAATTAATTAAGTCTTTTCTAAAGATTGGTAGAGTCCTAAATGATTTGTACCCATATCTTGCAGATTCACTCATTAAAATATTTATATAATTTTAAAGGATTAAGTAAGGCATTTAAAATAAATAATGTAGCATTCATTGACTATAAAGTATTCTCTATTGATTTAAATAAAGTCTAAAATGCCTGCTGAAGTTTGAAAGTGGAAATCTAAAGTGGAAGGAAAGCTAAATGCCAGCCATCCTGTGACTAGCTAAAAAATCTCCCCCAGGTAAGCAAATAGACTTACCTATAGGCTGCCCAAGCCATCTGTTTCACACTGAAATGGAGGACCCAGACATCTTAGGGCCTTATTGACTAAAGGGTGAATTCACCTCGCTACAATTCAAGTCACATCTCCAAAATAGTTGCAAATTAATTTCTCCTTATATGCTGCAGATAGATTTGTTGAACAAGGGGACTGCTACTACTGCTGTCAGATGCGTATTGTGGCAAAGTCAGTGAAATAGAAGTAGGATGCAAAGTCATGTTAATTCCCCCTGTGAAGTGCAGTTACTTCATCCTCACCACATCCCCCGAACTATATATAAGTGAATAATACATCTGTTTCTATGTCACCTTGTCCCCTGTTAAAGTTTAATTGCAGATAAATTTAGTCACAGTTGCCATTGTCACTTTTGAAGAAAACGGAACCTTACGCCACACTGGAAACACTGCCATCAATCCCTCAATTCGCCACTCTGACGTGGCAAAGTCAAACAGGTGAATTCAGAGCACTATGCCTTGTCAGATTCACAACTGTGGCTGACTCCACCGCTCGCTGAATATGCGATGTACCTGTGCATGTGCATGCAAACTCCATAAGTCTACAACTATCCCCCAAATTAGACACGTATTTGCCGCATCACAGAGTTTGCTAAATAAGTGAACATGGGGAAGTGGTGATCAAATGTGAATTCAGAACTACATGAGAGAGAAAAAGATGAGAATTAGGAGATTAAGAGGATTATTGACTAAAGTAAGAATTCTCAAACAGTGGATTCCCATAGCAAATCTGCAACAGTAAAGTTACAACCATGACAATATTCCTATAATGAAGTCGCAACTGCAACAGTAGCTGTCTATTTTGACTGTCTTTAGCTGGTGAATTCACACCTTTACGCAACAATTCGGACTTTAGTCAACAACTCCCTAAGACCATCCCCTCACTCCACTAACCCGGAATTCATGTCAGCCAGCCTATCTATCCTTTAAAAAATTGTTTTACCAACTATTATTCTTCCAATTAAAATGTTAAACAAAAAAATAATATCAATAATGATTTGTGGTAACAATCCAAGCAATTTAGGAAGGATGTCCCCAGTGCTAATTCAAGACTCACCCAAACAAACATAAAATGTGCATTAAAAGAATAAAGTCTCTGTCAATCTGTTTGTGTGCAGTCCTTCTGAACAGTGGAACAGTGGAGGACTACACACAGACTGTTTGACAAAGACTTTTAATCTGACGAAATCATTTTTTAGACAATATGAGTGCATAGATTGTTTTACCTATTTATTCTAATTAAAGTAATTTACTACACTATGAATCCTCTTATGCCTGTTTTGAAAACATTGCGTTTGAGGTAATTGAGGAAAGACTGTGCACAGTGATACTGTACCAAAGACACAAGCCATGCTTCAGGAATGACAGACAGGCTTCATAGCAAGACACATATAGCATAGAGACACATATAGCATAGAGACACATCTGGGAGGAAGTAACCTGTCTTCAGCACGGCAATTCAACTTTCATATTCATCACTAGTCTACACCACCTACTGATACGCTTCCTAGCAAGTAAGAGTCCAGTAAGTGCATTACCTACAGGGAAAGGGAAATTCCCTACACTATAGTAAAATATGCACAAAAAATGTAGTAAAATATTACACTATCATATGCTCTCTATATGTGCGTGCATTCCAAATTTCATGTGATGATGTTAAATTTGTCTGAATCATCTAAATGGTGAGAGTTACATTATTGAAGTGTTTTGATGTTGTTAACTGTGTACTTTAACAATGGAAACTAAATTGGTTATTACATACTCTTCACTATATTAAAATATAATCTAAAAGTAAAAAGTGAAATTAACTGGCCATGTAGTAAAAAAGTTAAAATCTTTATACTGGGATATTCAGAAAGTGAGAATAACACAGAACAGCAATGATCCATAGAGTAAATCTATCCCTGTAATGCTGTCAAACAGACATCTGGTCAAATGTCTGAATTCATACTGAGGTCTTTAGACTATTGTTATGTCCCAATATGCTTTAAACATTGCCAATATGCTTTAATATCTAGAAACAAAACGGTGTGCCTTTGGGTTACTGCTGCAGACCTTGCTTAACACTAGACATTCTTTGGTTAATAAGAATCATGTATTACCAGGCGGGGCATCTCTTGTGCTTGGCTAATTAAATAATGAAGCTCAAAGGAGGAACCTTGGGTAATTAGAGCTTGTAACTTAATGGCTCAGGTCTACTTCATCTTACCAACTGCAAAAGAATCAGCTGTCACTTGTGCCATACAGCAGATGGACAGTTTGTAAATGGGCGCCAAAGCCTTTAGATGCTTTGGCAGCTCACGTGCTATCAGGCAGCAAATTCTGATATTCTGCAGATGGCTAAAGGAGTCATCTTACATTTGCGCCGTGTAGCACTGTTTTTCCTATAAATGTAGCAATCAACTTATGAGGCTGGAAGCTTTGCAGTACGGTTTAGCATAAAGCATATTATTTCCATTCAATCATTTCGGAAACACTATTTTTTTTAATTAATATGGCATTGCCAGAGGTTAACCAAATAGCTTTCTTTGCAGAGCCATATAAAGATACGAAAACTGCATTGTGCCTCTGATATATTTTGCCATTTTTAATTCCACATTTCTCTTACTGCCCAAAGAAAGTATTAATTAAAGTTTGCAGCAAGGTCCTAATTATCTTTGAGATAACATTTCTTTCTGTATAAGGGTCTTGCTATGCAAACGTTGATTGTAAATGGCTGAGGATTCTGGGAGTTGTCATGCTGCAAGCAGCTGGAAAGTCTTGGTCGCTATTTTTAACTGTTGTGTGTCTGTATTCAGTAGAGTGGGAGCTAAAAAAAACATAAACCTCATTATAGCTTCATTAGTTTTTATAAGCCACTAATATTGTGCAGTAACAATTGAAAACATGATTGTTACATGTGCATTTTGTTATTTGGAAATACAGCACAATCCATATTACCAGTGTGCAACAGATTCAAAAAGAACAGGCAATAATGGTATAAATGTGCTTTGCAATCCTAACACTTTCCCTAGCAACTGTAACACTTTATTGATAAAAGACCTTTATTTAACCCCTTCTTTTCCAGATTATCGATAGAATATTAGCGATATTCCCTTACTGGTATTTTCAAATGACTCCTTTGCTTGACATGGAGATGGGCGTACACTACCCTACATTATATGAGTACACAGAATCTGTCAATAAATAGATGCCAGATATTAATGGAAGCAACAGTAATTCTTTATTACCATGTAGTACTTAAATGCAAGTATGGAATCTTCATCAGCAAATAAAACAGACAATAGCTGTCTCCTGGCAATCTCCTCATGTATGGCCAAGCACCAGCTCAAATTAATCTCACTGAAACAGAATTGATTATTTTTCCATGCAAACCTGGACACGCTCTTACCTTTTCCATTCCAGTTGATGGTGCGATCATCAACCCTGTAACTTCTGTACATTGTCTTGGGGTGACTTTTGACTCTGCTCTCCTTCTCTAACCACATCTCTTCCACTTCTAGAACCTGTCAATTTTTCTTTTGCAACATTGCCAAGATCTGCACCTTACTATCTCACACCATTGCTAACACCCTCATGCATTCTCTCGTCCAATCCCGCTTGGACTAGTGCAATGTTCTTCTATCTGGCTTCCCACCTCTCCCTGCTCCAGTCTATTCTAAATTCTGCGTCTGAGAGAGGTCAACTGCACTCGTTCCAAAGTAACCAGCTTTGCATGCCACACACCAGTACTGCCCATTCTCGTCTTAAACCCTTTTCTCTTTCTGCCCCTACATCTAGAATTCTATACCCCTTTATCTTTGCCAGAAACATTCCCTCTGCACTTTTAAAATCAAACTGAAGTCCTACCTTCTGGAGCACTAGCACTGATATTTATTATGGATTTTTATGTATAGATTTTATTTTATTTTTTTGATTGTATTTACGTATATAGTGCTGATATATCTCTGTGCTTTACAGAGAGTCATAATTCACTTCAGTGCCTGCCATGGAGTGCCCAGATGACACCCACTCAGGTGCCGGGAGAACATAAAACTCCATGCAGATGAAGTCCAGGGTGGAATTGAACCCAGAACCTCAGTGCTGCAACCACTGAGCCACCGCACTACCCAATTAGCTATTTATGCTTAGTATTTGTATTTATTGACCAGTGTTTCAGCACATTGTTACAGCTCTTACTACCCTTTTATCTGTGTATGTAAGTTTTCCTTCCATTTAGATTGTAAGCTCTTCAGGGCAGGGACCTCCAACCTCTTGTGTCAACCACAACCTGGCACTGCATTACAGTGAAGTATCCTCACAATATTATAGTTGTATTGTTTAATGCACTTTCCCATGTCTGTATTATAGTTGTACTGCTGAATTGTACAGCGATACCTAAACTTGTGGTTTCTGCTGCTAGAATAATCTCGCTCTCTCCCCAGAAATCTCTCTCCCAACTCCTGTCTGCTCCTTGGCTCCCAGTTAATAAAAGAATTCTCTACAGTGTCCTACTTTTGACATTTAAATCGCTTCACTCTATTGCCCTTCCCTTGTTTGCTCATACACAACTAGCCGTCAACTCCGCTCTTCACAAGGCAACCTTCTTCATGAACCCCTCACTAAGACTGCCCATTCTCGTCTTAAACCTTTCTCTCTTGCTGCCCCTTATCTTTTGGAATTCTATACCCCTCTACCTCCACCATCAATATCTTCAAAACTAAATTGAAATCTTACCTCTTGGAGCACTAGCACTGGTTTTTATGTCCATATTATATCTTTAGGCAACTATTTATTCTATTTTGTATTTATTTTCTAAATTAATTGGCACCTAAAGGTTAATGAACTGACACTTTATGCTACTGCACTTATTACCCTCCTATTTGTTTATGTAATTCTAACTCCTATTTAGATTGTAAGCTCTATGGGGCAGGGACCTCGATCCTTTGTTTCAATCATGGCCTGGCACTTAGAGTGATGTATTTTCTTGATTATATGCTTGTAATTTACTTCACTTGTTCTTTGTTAGGCACCTTTCCCTTGTCTGTTTTATAACTGTATTGTTGGATTGTACAGCACTGTGTAATAATGTGGTGCTTTATAAATAAAAATATACATACAAATAGGATTTCCAGACACCTCAATCTCTTTTATGGGGATCACAAGATTATTGGATGCCCATGGGGTATGTCTCCCTTCCCAGTAGTTCTGTTGTGGCATAAGCATGCCGATTTATTTAACAGGAACAATATTACAAATTGATAAGGAGATTTATGCTATCGTATTCCTATACAGTACTGATACAATGGATGGCAAAATGTAATGCAGTTGTTCCAAGGTTGAGAAGCAGGCAGATTTTATTTTTATCTTCCTGTCTATATTTGTGCTTTGAAGATGTTGCCCTTAGAGTCTTTAATATACTTTATTAAAGAGAAGAGCAGTGGTTCTCAACCTTTTTATTGCTGAGACCCTTTAGTACAATTCCCCGTGATTTGGTGACCCCCATTCAAACCCTATATTTCCAATGATCTTAGGCAACCTCTGGCAAATATTCATTCGACCCCCAATGGGGTCGCGACCCACAGATTGAAAACCAGTGGAGTAGAGGGTTTCACATACTTTACTCCATTATATGTTATCTTGCAAATACGTTCATCCAGGAGAGGGTAGATAACAGGTATAGTCTGTTTCCTGTCTCTTGTATCATTCTGGAAAATAAGCATAGCTAACCTCACTCTCTATAAGTTATGTGTGTCACTTTGTATATGGCTGTGTAGGTTTGCTGAGGACCTATTTAGAAGCACTGCCATTGTCTCCTGGGAGGATTAATTATCAGTAAACTACATATGTGAAGGACACATCTGAGGTGTTAGCTAAGGTTAATAGAAAGGTAGTACCACAGTGCAAGTAAAAGCACAGTAGACAGTGTAGGGACTAGCAGGGAGTGTCTTGGCAATCCAACTTTACATTTTATTAAGTTGATGTCAGTGCTGCTTCATATCAAGACAGCTTTTATGAATACCCAGAATGCTCTCACTGTAGTTCTGTTCCATGCATACTGCTGTCCTTTCTTCCCCAAGCACAATTCCCTCAACAAATATGGCCCCTATTTTCTGAGTTGATGAAACCCTATAATTGGCTTCTTAGCAAATTCTATAGAGTACGATCCTCTAAAGTGCATCAGCTTTCTTTTTATATGGAGTTGAGCATTGCTCCTGTCTGATGCTACTGTGATTGCAATATAATACACAGAAAAGACAAAAGAGATCTTATAGAGCAAACACTCACACAGCAATATGAGATATCAAAAGTGCAATCTTTATTGAAAAGTGCATACACAAACAATAAAAAGTAAAAACGCTAAAAAATTAAAAAACAGAGAGAAATATATTTTCTTTGTCACAGGCCAGACACTGCTAATACAAAATTGTCATATCAAAAAATACATGATAACAATGAGGACCTATTATGACTACAGAAAAACATCTAGAATGTCTACACAAGACTTTCCTTCCTTACCTTATCCCTGCAAATGTGAGAAGGTACTTCCTGCAATTAAAGGAGGCTTATGGTACATGCTGTAGTACATTATTGGGGATTGGCATGGGAATTCTGAAAACTCTTGTGGAGATCAGAACACCCCTGCCAAAGATAGCTTTACACTCCTTTTTAGGAATTTCTTTGTTTGCACAGAAACTACTAAAACAAAAAAATATATATCAGTGCCATGCATTATTATAATATTTTCCGAAGTAAGAATTTTTGTAAGGAAGCAATTGAATATAATGACTGCCTCCAATAATCTGGAGTCGGTGCACTTGGTATGCTATACCAAATCTAGCGTTAATCATCATTCTGTTACTTCCAGTTTCTTATCTTCATTACTCAGACTGAAGGTTAACCGATGACTGAATAGAGAGTATTGTGATACGGTTTAGGGTTACTGAGTGTTCATGGAGTAGATTTTAAACTGCATTGTATTTTTAAATAGGGCAACATGTTCATTACAACAGGGATCAGAATCACAGTCGATTAATTCCTCTCTCAGGAAATCTGGTTCATAATTACATTCCTTACAACACTGCAGTTGTACTTTTGCTGATAATACAGGTTGTAAAACAGCTCTGTGCCATACTCAATTAATGCACTGTCTTTTTAACTTCTTTTATTAGAGTGCATGCTGGTCCTTTGGGACATAATGTCAAGCTGCTGGCAGCCAAAAGACCCAGGGGGCATGATTTCATGCATTGTCAGCCATGTCTTTAGTGCACTTTTGAATACTAGATAATGTGACCCCCATTAAATGCTGACTCAGCATTTTAAATACAGTGGCAGTCTATAACTAAGTAGGATATATAGCATTAAAATGGCATTGGCGGCCTTAGTTTAAGAAATATATTTAGACGGACTGGGCAATGATTTAACTTAAGAAAGTAGAAAAGAAAAAGAATATGGAATTGTAACACTAAAAAGCTGGAGCTAGAATACTTTTTCTAAAAGCACCTACCATTGACTCTGATGCTAAATTAATCAGCCTCAAAATTATCAGCAATTTAGCTGCATTTTGTTCATAATTAGCTTGATAAATTAGCATCTGCAATGGAAAACTTGACATCTTTTCTGAGATTCACAAAATGGTGCTTTCTTAGTAAATGATCCTTTCAATCAGCACGCTGGGAGTACAAAAACATGGTTTGTCAGGCAAAGAAATATAAGTATTAATATACATGATGAATGGATAATATTAACAAGGAAGGCTGCTATTAAACAAAGCATTCTTCAAAACTAGCATTTAGAAGCAGGAATGAGTAGATTCCCAGAATGATATTTTGACTCTTGTGATGCCCTAATCTGTCCTGAATGTTTGCGGAATATTCACCACTGTGGAGCAGTATGATATATATGCACTAAATATGTATTTTGGCATCCATGAATAACTGTGCATTTGCATGTAACATTACCTTTCTCTCTCGCCAACTCATCTGTGTCTGCTGACATGTCAATAAAGCTGTGTCAGTGCATCAGTATTTTAAATATGAAAAAAGATCTGTAACAAACATCATCATCATTCCATAAATAGGGGAAATGGTCAAAAGTATCTACATTTTTAGAGTGAAATACATTTAATGCCCTGGTAATTTCCATGATTTAGCCCATTTCTTCTTCCTATCAATTTTTATTTTTCGTTTCTGTTGGGTTTTATCACTGTAAATTATGGATTTGCAGGGTGGTGTGAAAAAAAGTCAGTCTTTATAACTATGTGCAAATTACTGTTTGTTTAGACATTGCAGCAGAAAAGCATATTTAAATGGTTTAAACATAGGTACTAGACCACCCTAAAGCAATGCACTGGTGATAACGATGAGTTTTACAACTCAGGTAATAAAAGCAGACAAATTGGATAGCCTGAAAAGGTGATGCCACCTGAAAGATGTTGGGGTGAAAATTAATATAAATTCTTGCAGTATGAAAACAACTATATGTCTAGTTCCATTTATAACCTTTAGCCTGTAAATGTAGCTGAACAATAATTTCCCTTGTTGGTTTGCTTATTCTAATACAATCTAACTTTGTCATTCTCAGCACAAATAATTTATATGAATGAAGCAGCCATCCATTTAAATGGCAAGGGTATTGTGTATTTATTTATATTGATGCTGTGATTCCTTTCTTTCTGTGATAAGACTGGGTTTAGAATTTACTAAGCTCTTTATGTGAACAGGTTTAATAAGTGTATAATAGACCATAGACATCACCAAATAATCCCTGTTTCTAACATCATATTCAGTGTTCTATCTTGTAAACAACATGGGGCTTATTCAGGAAAATCCCAACAGTCGCATAAGTCCGAATTCACACTCATTTGTCACTTCGACATCTTTGCATATTCAGCAAACTCTGTGATGTTGTGAATTCGCAACCAATTCTGACATATCAGTCACAGACTTGCGGAGCTCTTCGCATCACTTTAGGTGATCAGCAGGAAGTTAAAGCAGTGCTGGGGAGAGGAACACTGTAGCTCTAAGCGCTAGAGCACACAGAGCCGGGCCAGGGAAGAGGTAGGTAGAGACAGGGATATGGAGGAGGGAGCACCAAGATAGCGCCCCCCTCCTTCAGAAGGTATGGAGTAGGGGGGTTGTGGGGGCAGCTCAATATGGGGAATGGGGGTATTGTGGGGCCCAGGGGAAAGGGGACAGGAAATCAGTAGGGAGGGGGACAACAGGGGAAGGAAATCAGCAGAGAGGGATGCAGCTTGGGAAGGAAATCAGCAGGGAGGGGGACAGGGAAAAACTTTTCTTTAAGAATTTTTTCTTTTGGGGCATATCTCAATTAAATGGCCTGCGCATGCCTATGGTGATTTATGCAGGGTGAGGGGAGAGCACTTGAGGATGACATCCTACTAGGAGCGCAGAGGAGTAAAATGCATGCACTCTGCTAGCACTTCTATGCTATAAAACCTACTGGTGAAACTCCTGAAACTACATATGAGTACATATTGTATTTTCTTTGCAACAGAGAGCTATTTACTTATACAGAAATCATCTTATTGCCTGAAGCAGGGATGCTCCACAAATTTACATTACCATGGGGCCCCATATTTTGTTGTGCTATCACTGGTATACACAACTGGGAGTGAGATTCATCCTTTTCTTGCTGGTTTTTACTTGACTTACTCCTTGTTTGGACAACATTAACTACCATTTACTGCACCATAAGAGAGAGAGAGAGTCCTTTATTAGGGATTATTCAGCTATCACCCAGGGAATTCAGCTTCACCTTAGGGATACCATTTTTTATGGGTCCAGGCCTGGTTCCCCTTTCAGTTCTGTAACATCAGCCCATTACTGTAGGCCACAAAGGCTGGCTAAGAGCTCGTACAGTATATGTCCAATACTCACATTTAGACATATGGTAATGTCAGGCAAATGTGATATTAACAGACAATTCTTCTAGGTCATCTGACACTAGAAGAATTTTCCTGATCATATCTTCTCTGGGATAAACAAAAGATACTCACACTGTAAAAAATACAATATAAGGGGGTGAAGTTCAAACCCTACATGTGCTAGAAAACAAGGAAACAAACCATACCACTTGGATTAAATTTAAGAAAAATGTAAATGTTTACTGAGAGTGAAAGTCCAGATTCTTGAAATATACTTTTATTTATTTTTCTCAGTTAATATTTTTCCTTGCTGATCATATCTATTTATATCTCTTTCTGAGCATCCAAGCTAATAACTAGATTTCTCAATCCTATGCAGCTACTTTCCTATCATTTCTCTGATTGTTTGCCCCTATAATTCTTACCCAACCTCTGTATAAAGAATAGTGTTGGTCGAACTGCTCGGCTCCACTGTTAGTTCGAGCCGAACTTCAGGATTTTTGGTCACCCGAGCCGAGCCGAGCTTTGTGCTGCAAGTTCGGGGGCTCAGCTCGGGTTCGGGGCCGAACAGTATTATTTAAATCATTAACCGGCAAGTTAAGCGGTTAATGATTTAAATACCCAATTATTTCCATAGCGCTAATG
>JAKJJM010101656.1:0-17365 GCA_021901965.1 Pipa carvalhoi
AAGCAATTCCTGAAAAATTCACCTAAACTTCACTAAAACACTAGGAAGGAGACATGGTGAAAACTGCTTTTTTAAATGGGTGATGCTGGCATAATAAAATAAACACTGTTTCTCCAGCATTAGGCCATCAAAAATCCTTTTTGACTGATAAATTTTCCCCTAAAAATGTTCTACTATCTATGTGTTGGATTGGAGTCAAGGGCCCACTAAGCAAAAGATTATTTTCTGGTCTCTTTTTTCCCCTTTTTAATCTATATAATTTAATTGCAACCTCCTTTTTTTTTTATCTATAAACATTTACTTTCTATATACAACCAATATCAATTTGTCATGATGGTGTAATTTAAAACTCCAGGAGAGCCCACCAAGAATTTTCATTGTGTCCGGGTAGCACAAAAATGGTTTAAGTCCTGGTAGGACAGTCCTACACTGCCACTATATTTTTATCAGAGTAAGGAAGATTTTTTTTTTAAAAATGTAGTGAATAAAAGAAAAACTCTAAAACTATCTTTACTCTCCTGCATTATATCAAGCAGTTTTCTTTTTACAAAAGGCAAATGTAAAAGGACTAACCTTCCAAAAGGTAATACTATCAGCATCTAAGCTTTGTTTGTTCCTCAACATTGTGTCCAAACTGTTTTTCACAGAAATGTAATTAGAATATTGATAAACCTCCATCTAGCCTCTGAGAGTGTTAGTTCACAAGTACAGTTATAGTGTTTCATTACATATTTGTAACAGCTATGGATGTAATTAAATGACTGTGTATTAGCAGTTCTAGACGACTGCATTTGCTGTTTTCATATTACCTAAGAATTTCCACCTTCAGATATGCCTTTTTAAAGTAAGATTTACCTAATTCACCTTCATAATCAGTCTAAGTGATTGGATATGTATTGGATATTTACACTACTAGACAACTGTTGTATGATATATAAATAGAGGGTTTAACATTTCTTAATTTATAGATTGCAGATCACACCACACTAGACTAGATGAAGATTGTCTGATTTAGTGGAAATGCAACCCAGTACACCAGAAAATACATCTAGTTTACATTTTATAGACACCAACATCACCAAAACCTCTGTTTTCTTCTTAAGGTTGCTTTTTTTTCTTTTAAGATAGTCTTTTGTGATATCTCATCCATAGCAAACACTCAAAGCCGAGGTCAGGCTTTCACACTGGGCACTGTTTAGGAATATGTGGGCGTGCAATTTGTAATACTGGAATATAATACTCATTGTCATATGTTTTCTGTGTATATATTCAGTATTATATTACTGAAATGGCAGAGATCTCATGGGAATTGTAAGCAGGAAGACATTTACTGCAAACAGGCTGGGAGTATATTTTTTTCAAAATAAGAAAGCATAGAAGTCACATATAATCCAGTTTAGCACAAATGTTAACTAACTCTCCAGTAAAACAGACAGAATCTAGAGGTTTCTTTTGGGTTGTTATCTCAATATTCAGAGTAGACAATCACCCAGGTTATTTGCAACCTCAGTTTCCTACATTTTCAAACCTTGACACACCCTCACCTAGGTAACAACATTTTTTCCAAAAAGATCCCATCAAAGGGTAGCAAGGAACTAAATGTAAATATGAGTTAATGAAACACAGAATTTTAGAATACTTATAGTGATGATAAAGCCTCTTGTGACCGCTAAATCCCTGCACCTGCCCCTAAACCCAGACATAAAAGACAAAAGGTAGTGCCAGATATTTCCCTTTTACCCCTTCTTATATAGCTAGAGATTGGTCTAGACACTGGAAACCCTTGGTGTTCACCAATCTCTTAGGGGGCTACTCATTGACCTATTGAGCAAGCTGCAGTGACTAAAACTTTGTGTAAACAGTATCTATAACATAAAATGCCCTGACCAGCTTACTAATAGCTAGGGCTACAAAGGTCTTCTCAGATAAGAACTTCCAGTTCATAGCAATATCTGGCACTATGGTCTTCACCTAGTGAGTCCCCTACTTACCAGTACCCTTTGTTGCATTCTTTACTCTCAAGTCTTTCTGTCACTCTCTTATCCCTATCATAATCTGAGCTGAAATCGTCAACTCCTCCTTATATATCATTCTTCCTTATATAAACATTATTTATTCTCAAAATTCACTCGTAAAAATCATCAAAATATTAAACTTATTGCCATAGATTTTCAGTAGATAACAGCAGCAATTAAATAAACTAACCAGGGATCTGGTTTACTATCTTACTATATGTGGGTATACTTTGTATATTAGAATCTATCTGGTAATAGTGTATTAAAGATATGTTAGTAGGTAATTATTGCCTAGGAAGGAGAGGTGCAATTGTACCACATAATAATGTTTTTAAGGTGATCCAGCACAGAAAAGCACCTTTTTGTAAAAATAGTGATTCCTTTGTGCAAGGAGACCCTTCTTTTTTAATCAAGCAAGCAATTTTTAGGACCAATTTGTATATAGCGACATTTAATTTCCGTCCAATATTATTCTGTCTAAATATAACATTTACTGGATAAAGATACCAGAATTTGTTTTATGTTTCCAAAGAAAATCTTTAGAAGTACAATTGAACTGTGCATTTAATTCATTCTTTTCAAGCCTACCTCAGTTTTCACCTAAATGCCTAAATGGAAATAGTATACTGTAAGAAGAAACCTGCTAGTACCAATCCACTAAGGATTCCTGGTTTACATTTTATTGCCAGGGAAGATTACCTACTTTGTAACCTCCATTAGATTATCCCATTAGTCCGACTCCATCATCCCTAAATGGAATAAATAAGCAACTAACCACTAAGTGACTGAAGTCCCTAACAGCCCTATCTTACAGAAGCTAAATAAATAACCTACCTAATATTCTAAGGAGACTCCCTTTAGGGAAAGCCTTAAACAGTTAGAACAAAAATCAGTTAAATAATCTGGAGAGCTATTTACTCTCTTTCTTTTACAAAGTGATTCCCATAAGCGAATGATGAATCTCTGTAAAGCGCTGCGTAATATATCAGCATTATCTAAATACAATACAATACCAATAATCCTGCTTGGCTACATGGTCTTAAATCAACACTTGGCAGTAAGTATAATAAAAGTATAATATAGTAAAATTATTGCTTAGAGACATTTCTTCCATAGGGATAACTCTCTTATTATAGGAAACTATACCATCAAGCAAAGGGCACTGCTAAGGCAAAAGGGGACTAAACATAACCAAGCCCCCTCACAAAACTCTAAAAAAACCTTTAGGCATATTCTACTCCATTGTAAACTACAAAGGCACAATATATGAATTTGTGTTTTCATTGTTAATAATGTAGTGTGCATGTTACATAATTTATTGTCATTTAGCATGAGCACTAAAAATATATAATTTGCAGGCATGAACTGAAAATGTATTACTTATTCATTTACAGCTGAACAGTAGATAATATTATTTCTGTGTGAGTTCTCAAAACTTCAAAACTCTATTTAATTGCAAAAAGCAATTTTGAAAAAAAAAAGGAAAAGGTGACTACAGATAGAACTGATTCAGTTTATCTAGCTTGCCTGCATTTATTGCATTGCCACTAACACCTTTCAGATATCTGGTAGCCTGGGAAAAGTTAATTTCAGATATCTGTTATCCTCACAGCCTCATCTCACACTATATCTACTCTTGTGATTTATAATTCTCCTAGGCAGACTAGATTTAGACTTATCTGTTTTCAGGTAACTGTCCTGCCCACCCAAGACTGCAAATATGAGCACTTAATGTTGAGGAGCAAATTGAGCAGAGAACTGCTTATCTGATTCATTGTACAAGCTCAGACTTTTTATATCTATATTCAATTTTAAGAAGAAAATAGGATTATACAATGAAGAACATGACCTTAGCTAGGGTTACTGATTTTCAGTTTACATCAATTATGTACTTATGATTTTAATCAACTGTTCTAGACCAGTTTACACATTGTTATTCAATTGCGACATAGTTCTCAGTTTTTTTTTATTGGTGGATCAGCTTCAGTGAAGTTTACTAACAGGTTACATTTTAAAATGTGTCATGCATTTTAATCAATGAATAGAAAATGAACAGCAATCTGCTGATCTTCAAACTCTTGCATGGATTCACTAGCTATAACTGGTGCTGTTGTGATGAGTAGTGCTTTCAGCGAATTGAATTGAGCTCTTAAGCTCTTAACATTCCAGCTCTCCTCTTTTTTTTATTATTACACTTGCCATCATCAGTGACTATTGTGCCCAAATAAATAAAGGACCAGGTCTTTTTCTATTTTCTCTTGATTTAACAATATGTTTATTTCATGACAGCATTATTTTCTAGTTTTTCTTCAAAACCATAATTCATTTCATCTTGATACTAAGTCCATTTTCCAAACTTTGTTTTATTACTGAATGCAAAATGCTCTTCATGTTTTTGTTTGATTTGACACTAAGTGCTAGATCGTCTGCATCATGGAGAATATTGATCTGTTGCCTACCACTTGAGATGCCTTTGTTTTTAATATCTTCCTCACATTCAGAAAGTATCCATTGTGAGTACAGGTTGAAGAGCATCGGTAACATCGCACAGCCCTTTCTGACTCTTCCATTAATTTTTATGTATTTGTTTAATTTAATGTAAATGCACATGGCTACTTTCTGATTCCAGTTTTCTTAACCAGTGTGAAAACTGTTCAAAATCTATTAGATTTTTGTGTTTTATGTGGTTACATTTTTTTTGTAGTTAATAAAGCATTGGTAGACCTTCTTTTCTATTTGGATACACCTTTCGCAAAAGGTGTTCAGCGGAAAAATGGCTTCCCATTTTCCGCTTTACTTTCTAAATCTAAACTGAGAGCCTACAGGGGAGGAAAGTTATAAAGGATAGATTGGGGCTCAAAAAAGCAGCAGCATCAGAAGGCGGGTAAAGAATAGCAGCATACTAGCAGCAGATAGAAATGTATTCTTCCTGGTCTCTCATAATCTGCTTGAAGTGCATGTGCATAATGCTTTGCACACGTAAGTTATATTATCTAGCATCACACTGCCTAGGATTGCTTGGATCTTGCAAAAGAAGGCTTGGGCGTCAGCAGGAAGGAGAGGCTGAGCCCCACTGTACAAGTGACAACATATTTTATTTCTCCTTACATGATAAGTTTGAGGGTAAGGTTGAAACCATGGAATGGTACCCCAGTGTGGTAAACTTTAATAATGCTGAGACTTATTCTTAAGTAGCTATTTTGTAAATTGTTTATTATGCAACCTCTTGTGGAGTACCATCCTGGACTTCACCCTGGGTATAATGGATATTAAAACCAAAATTTTAGTAATGTACTATTTTAGCAGTAATTTAGTTTATCTCATACATGTAACTTCTCATTTATCTTTCACATAAATTAGTGCAAGGCCTCTTTTATGGGCCAAAATGCAAAACCCTTGTTACAAAGTAACATATTGAAGAAGGAAAGAAGGAGAACTAGGCTCAAACTTGCATTCAATGAAGTATAAACTGTGCAATGACCTAAAAGGGGCAATGCAATCTATGAATTCATTCTCTAGTCCTCCTAATGAACTCATGGGTATAAAAATCACAGTTCCAAATTAGGAAGAGTCACATTCTCTTTGATTGTAACATTTTCAGAGTATCCGGGATCTGGATCCATGACATGAATATACTGTTAAGGGCTTGTCTACTCTACTCTCTACTCTACTCTCTCTGTCATGGATCTCAAGGATGTTACCAGGGACTGGGTCGCCACTAGAGGCATTATAGTGTACCCAGTGCCCTTTACACCTCTAAAAGTACCAAGGAGAGGGTTACAGGTGAAAAGTGGTACACCTCTGGAGCACTAAGGTGTACTGTGACAAAGTAAAAGAAAATAGAGGAACATGGATGGTACACCTCTGGAAGGGCTAAGGCGTACAGTGAAACAAACACTGGAACATGGTGACGTAGGGGAAAGCTGCATTCTCTGTACCACAATGGGAGTTGGCACTAGTTAACTGAAGTGCGAAGTCTAAGAAGCACTGGTCTTCACCCTGAAACCCCCACAAGGGGGTATGACTTATGCAGCAGGGGGTTTAACCCCCACTGGCAGCAGCTGAATAGACTAACGAGGGAAACTCTGGTGGAGGCCTGGATCAGCTGAACTGTAAAATAGAGCAGGAATATACTTGAAGCAGCATAGTTGAACTGTCACTCATAGCACCCCTGGGCACACACTGAACTATAACTCACAGCACCCACTTGAAACAGTTCAGAGTATGTAGATTCATTCTTGGGACTCTCACACTTGACTCATGCTGAAGTGTCATACAGTTGCTGTACATGGCTGAGGTTGTGGTGCTATCTGTGAAGAGACTCACTAAGGCAGATGCTGCAGAACCTCGAGGATGACTCTTGGAGCTGATCCCTTTAAGGCTACTATACTTAACTGAAGCTTGACAAAGAGCTGATCACCAGGTTGATTCTTGGTGCTATAGCAGGTTGAAACTTGCAAAAATGCCAGGCTGGAAAAATCCACAATGTGGGGTTGGCATTTGACATATAAAGTACTGCATATAGGCAGTGCTTGGAATTAAAATTTTCTGCCCACAGAACCCGGAAACACTGGGCCATATGCAAAGCCGGCATAGACACGAGTAGCACTGTGCTGAATACAGACATAGAAACAGTGAAGTACTACTTTACTAGTCAAATTATAAACATCTCATTTTGCTTTTTGTTAGAAATGTTCATTGAGTTTGATGTGGTTTAAGTAACCTGAAATCTTTCTGTATTTACATATTAGGGGATATATATTTATATTAAATGTATAGTGACATAGGTATATACACTGAATTTTCAGCAATTTTTAACTTATACTGTAAATGAGTAGTTCTGCCACATGAAATAGCTGTTTATAACTTAAAGCAACCATAACACCACATTCTTTAAAAAAAAGTCTAGTCTTCAATACTATTGTGCACTTCCCTCTGTATATATAGCTGTGGAGCCTGACAGCTCGCAGTTGTGGTGGAGGAACAGACAAAAGAAAATGTCTGCACTGTATTGTGCAGTTACCTCTAAAGTAGGACCTGTGGCTATATAAATAGTTGCAGAACCTACTAGATTTATTTGCAGAAGTGGAACAAAAGACACAAGGGGGGATATTTATAAGGCCAGTTTTAACCTTTTTGATTCATTTCCCAGTGTATAGATGCTTTTCAACGTCATTTTTTGTTTTGCTGGACTTTTTGATTCTGCTGATTTATGTAGGGTTGATAGGAAATTGTCAATATTGATGCATTTCATTCAGTTGAATCTGGCACACTTTGCAGTGTTTTTCTGTTATCGATATCCTTTTACGACAGGAAATCTTTTTCGACTGTGGTTAAGTGACAGGACCAACTCCATAGGAAATAATACATTTTCACCAGCCTAAAGTAGGCTGGGTGAAAATATTTGACTAAACAGGTTTACTAATAGGTGAAACTGGCAATATTAATATATTACTGCTATTTCACGAAGGTAAACAGTCACAAAACTTTTCAACTTGCATAAATAACACCAAGACATTGCAGGTGGACCAGTCAAGGGATATTTTATTTTAGAATTTGCTACTGGTGGCGCCGCAAAGATGGGTCAGTACAAGAGAAGACATCAGGGCAAAAATATTCTGTGATTATAATGACAAAAGGAAGAATTAACGATGGTTTCTGTCTACAACTGATTCTGTCTCATGATTAAATACTTTAGGTTGATTTATAAGAAATGACAGCATTAAACCCACTCAGTTTCTGAAACATGGTTCTACTGAAGCATATAATTTTATATAAAACAAAAGGACAAATGAGTACCATCTGGTTCTTCTACCTGCCCATCATGGAACTTGTTTTCTTACTAAATAATCTACAGAAAAATACTACAACCTTGCACTACAGCATTCCAAGTGATAAAATGGCACTGGCAAGAGAAAAGCTGTATTAGCAAAAAGGCCTACTATATTATAAAGAATAATGTTCCCCTTCTGTAATTTATAAGGATCTTTAAAGTCACCTTGTTATTACTGTTTTTAATAAGTTATTATAATGAAGGTTAACTCTCCCATTGACGAGAACAATTACGTGTAATTTAAATTATTTTAGTATTATTATTTTTTTTTTTATAAAATACAAAATGCATTTGACATTTACCCAAATAAATATATTACGTTTTTATACACGTTGCTTATTTATTAGTAACTGCATTATAATCAATTTGAGCAGAAATATTTAATATGCTAGATAGGAAAGCTTGAAATTATAATCCAATCGCACTGGAACTTAATTATGGACTTGAGAGACATTTACACAAAGTTATGGAGCTGACGCTAATTTAAAGTGCATTACAGTTCACTATGCCTGACGCCTAAAATGAAGTCCTTAAAACATTAAAGTTAATGGTATGAGTAAGATTCTACTTATGGCTGATTATGCATGCACTTTAATTACATTAGAAGCTATAACACATGGGCAGATTTTCTTAATGAGTTCTGGTCTTTTTTTTTTTTGGAAAACACTAACAAACTATCATGTTTTGAGGAGGACAATTTACACCATATTTTGGAAATTAATTGGCATAAAATTATGTCTCAGTTTATCATGTTTCTTAGTATTTTTATATATATCCTAATGGTTTAATACACAATTTTTACATGTTTACAATACATTCATTGAAATTATGTGCACTATTAGTACTATAAGCAGTGCTGGGCTCCACTCAGTGTCAGACTATTAGACCTTAATGTGCGTCCAACCTGTAGAAAAATGAAAATTCAACAGCATAATAATATGAAGGCACAATAACTTTACTTAATACATTTTCATTCTGGAAATTTTGTCGAACATTTTTAAAAGTTTTGTAAAAAGACAAATATTTCAAAATTAAAAACAAGAAGAACTGCAGATCACAGTAATCTTAACTAGGCTAGAATATTTTTTCAGTCAGTAAACATTTCAGTATCCCTCTACTGTATTATAGAAAGAAAAATGTATAACAGGGTACTAAGACACATTGTTACATCTCAAGGAAATTGGATAGTTGGGTTTGCTCTCATTGATAACTAAGCTGCTTCCACCCTTCACCCTTAGGGCCTCATTGTCAAATAGTCGCATAGAGGTCTGAATGTACATCTATTTGCCACTTCCCCATGTTCACTTATTGACTAAACTCTGCAAAATGGTGAATACTTGACCAATTCTGGTGACTACGATACTCGCGATCTTACAGTGCTCTACACATCACTTTGCATGCGCACAGGTACTTCTACTATTGACTAAGCAGAGGAGTGTGTCAAAGGTGCAAATGCGACTAGGTGATCTGCTCCAAATTCACCTGTTTGACTTCACCATTTCAGACTGGAGAATTAGTGGGTTGATGGCAGGGCTCCAGTGTTACATAAGGTGGCTATTCATTCGAAAGTGACAATGGCGGCTGTGACTAAATGACAACATCAACTAGGGACAAGGTAACAAAGAAATAAGTAGAATATTCACAGAGTACAATTAATGGGCTAAGGTGAGACTGACATCACTGCTCTTCACTGGTTGAATTCACCTCATTCCACATGACTTCTCATCCTACTTCTATCCAACTGACTACACCGTACTTTGCATGCAACAGCGTTTGTCACTGTACGCGTGTTTGGCAAATATATTCTCCGCTTAGTAAATAGTGAAAAGCGAATAAGCGACTATTTTGGTAATGCAGCTTGAATTATAGTGAGGTGAATTTGACAAGTAAATTCACCCTTTTGAGAATGAGGCCCTTAATCCCCACAAGGGATTATGAACTTTAGTACAAAATAGGTCTCAGGTCACATCCCCCATTGTAACTCCTACACTGGTGGCAGTTGAGTTTAGTTACTGAAGTTTAAGATATGTGTGTTGATCTAAGAGATTATCTATCAAAATGCATTCAATTTATATTGCAGAATAAATACCCCTGGGTACAGGGATGTCTCTATCTACAAAAGAGAGGATGGATTTGGGCAGCAAATTTGCTCTTAGCTATGCTATTTGAAATAATCTGAATGATAACTCCTTTTGATTTTAAATTCATAAATTAATATAGAAAGTCCCGTGCTAATTTATTGGATATATATTTATTCTGAAAATAATCAGATTCATTATCTTATATTAAAATCTTAAAAAAAATTGTTTGCATTGAGTATGTTGTAAGGGATTACTCCTTTGGAATCAGGGGGTTGCAATGAAACACACACAGTCTTTGCTTTAAGTAAAGAAAAAATAACAGTCCCATTTAATATCTTGCACAGAAATGGGCTTCCTTCAGATAACAAACAGCACATAATAAACAGTAGGCTTTCTTCAGCACAACTTGTTGTTTCAAGTAAACCAAACAGTTTTAACACCAATATATGGATCTCACCAGACCCAGACTGCATGTCTTTCCTCCAGTTTCTCTGCAACAGCTCTTCTCTCTATCTCAAACACAGCTGAACAACATTTAAACTTAGGAAAAACTCTGGGATGGAGTACAGGAGTGGCCTTCCCTCCCAAGCTCTTTGGCCACTCCTAAATCCCGGACCCAAAATCCACTTGTAAGAACAGCCTATGCAGTCTAATACTGCCAGGCACGATTTCATCTGGGACTTATGCCACTGCCAATGTGGCACATATACTCCATCCACTATTTTCCCTTTAACTTGTCCACAATGTTTTTAAGATATGTGAAAAGATTATTATTTTATTGTTTTGTTTTTGTAGTTAAAAAAAAAATCAGAACTTAAAACTAAAACCTTTTGTCAAAATATTAGAACCTAAATAAAATCCAAACACGGGGTTTCAGAGTTTGTTCTGTAACTTCCAAATGACTTCAAATACTATATGATTAATAAATAATCTAATTAGTAGAATTTGTCAGTAAAGTTTACTAGCTTTTGCTTTTACTACCTTACTGTTGGTCCTTCCGTATGTAGAGCATTATGCCAGCATGTAAGGGAAGTCTTGGAGAAGCATAATTTTATAATATTTTTAAGGAATAAATATGTACTGCAGTATTTTAAGATTGTGAAGTATTTTACAGTGTTCTATTTCTTTCTAGACATTGTTGGGCTTGGTGTCTATCAATTAATTTTTCTGCAGTATGATTAGTACGTACAGGGTCTGGCCAAGGGGTAGGCAGGATAGGCATCTGCCTATGCTGCTGAGAGGGGGGCCACTGTCCTGCTAGGTGCCCCCTCCCTTCCCCAGCCCCAACTCACCTCATCTCTGCTGTAGTGACCAGCCACAGCACAATGTAAAATGAAACAGGAATTAGACCAGGCCCCCTTCTTCCTTTTCTCCATGGTTCAGTTTTGATGCCCATTTGACCATTAATGCATAAAAAAGTGATTTTCTACATGACGAAAACAGCTTTTTTAAATGGGTGATGCTGGCATAATAAAATAAACACTGTTTCTCCAGCATTAGGCCATCAAAAAAAAACTTTTTTCAACTTAATAAGTGTCCCTCAGTATCTTTTAGTGGTTTTAATGTTGTAGCAATTTGGTAATGTGCAGCACTAAGTGGTCTATAATTTCAGTCCTACGGGCCACATTCCCGTATCTCCGAATGTGCCCTTTCGAATTCATTTCTGCGAAGTGCATGAGGCGCGCCGCTGAAATTGTTGCGGACGCGCTTCACAAAGAACAGGCAAACAGAGTTTTGTCTGCTGTTCACAGAAACTCTGTGGGTATAATTACAGAAAGAGAGCAATCTGATCTTTAATGTAGTGTATATCATTGTGTCAGGTGACTCCTCTTTCCATGTCATCCCCAAAATAAAGGTCAATTTGACTGCTATTGGCTGACAAACATTAACAGGATTGTGAACCACTGTATGCTATATAAATGGGCTTCAGACTTCAGTTGACTTGCAGCCTACTCAAATTGGGAATTTTTTGAGCCTGAGAGCAGCATCACAAGTTGATATGAGAAATGTTTATGTACTTTTTGGGACCAGTGCCTGTGTCTAGGTTAATGGTTTGCTGCTTGAAACTGGGACTTCTCACTGCTTCTTCAGTTGATACAATACAAAACATATTAAATCAGTGCTATATTTGCATAAAATTAGTATGTAATATCATTTTTTAATGTTTTGAGTAAGAAGAAGTTAAAGTAATCTAATCTAAAATCAAGCATTGTTTGACATTTGACATTACAATATATGCATTGCATTGAGAGCTGCTTTTACAATAGGGGGATATTTATAAAGTTTTCTGTTAATTCTTAAAGTGTCAAAAACAACTTTTCGAAGCAAAAAATGTATGAAAAAGTGATTTTCGACATGGCAGTAAAAACTTTTTTATAGACGATTTTGACATTATTAAAAAAAAAGCAAAAACACTGTTTCTACAGAGTTAAGGGGTCAAAAAAACCTCCCTCGACTTTTATAAATTGCCCCCAAATTTCTAAACATATATGTAATGCTATAGTGGTGGTATTGCATTATTCCCCACTCATAGGCACATCTCCATTACCCAGGCTAGTTTTACCTCAGGGGGATCACTTACTGATTGGAGTACTACATTATAGAGAATCAGTTAATAAAGACTGGATGCCAGTAGTTCTTAATTTAACAGCAAAACAGATTTATTAATATAAAAAAACAATGTGATCAGCAGTATATCATAGCAGATTGCATGCTACAGCCCACACAGCCACATATACATTCACATTGAGGTAGATATTTATGTAGTTACATAGTTACCATCAGGATGTGTGCAACAGAAGAAAGTAGATAGGTATTAGTAGGAGATCTCTCGTGGTAGCTCCCTTTCTCTCATGCTGAACCTCTCTGGGATTCCTTCTTTGAGTGGCCTTTCCCCTAGATCCTTAGTCATACCGACTTAGATTCCCTAGACTAATTATCATATCAGGTCTCTAAGCCACTACCACTCCTTTTGGGACATTGAATTACCCAGATAGATAAGCTGTCCTCTAGCTCTTACCTACTGGGGTGAGCTAACATAGGATCTAACCTATAATAGATCCCTAGGGTTTCTTAAAAAGGATCACACCAGGAAGGTATGTGCTGAGGCAAGACTCAGAGCCCACCCTCTTCTGTAGCTTATATCTGCTAGGGAGGGACTTAGAGTATGACACTGTCTCTGGGCGGAGAAAACCCAATTAGGTCCTGCTGAAATAGTTAAAGCCAAAAGCTATCCCAATAGGAGTCACTAGATGGAGCTCCAACACAACAAATGGGACATGATAAAATACAAATGATTAGAAATGGTGTAATCTGGAACATTCTAAATGTCTCCAAATTACATCAGGGCTACATATGTTATAAACATGAATATCCCTATATCTATATAGTAGAGTGACAGGAAAAATATTTTCAAAAAGCAAAATAGTTTCTGCTCTGACCGTTGTGATAATTCTTTAGTAATTTTAGAATGAGGAAAAGCAAATGATTACAATTAACTTGCTGTACTTTGGAGTAGAAGAACATAATTTCTTTTATCTCGCTAGAAAATGCCACTGCATAATAATGAACAGAGACTTAACATACAGATAAATGAGTATTCTTGTTAATGAATCATGACAAGTTACTTAATCAAAAAGTCAATTAGAATGGGATTCCACAAAGTTCTACTTACATTCTAATGATGATCATGAAAAAATGTATAACTAAGGTTAGATATTATAGGGAAATGTTCATTGAGATTCGGTAAAAGGTTGTACTTCTCTATCTAAAATAATTCATGCAATCTCTTAGTTGTAAAATCTGAATAACAATACCAAGCAATGTTGATCCTCAGAAGGAAAAGCAACATACCAAACTGAGCACGTTAGCAGCCCTGTTCTGTTATCTTCCCACAAGCTTCTACAGGTAATAAAGGTTCTGGGAAATCTTCCAAATATCAGTACTGATGATAAAATCATGCTAGCATTTCAAATATAGCCATCATCTGGCCTCTTTATCCTGAAATACAGAATATAGCAACAGATAACAATAGTACAGAGCCTAGTGTTAAATTAGTGCACAAAGAATGTAAAATCTCTGCTAACTGATGGCTGAATGCCAGGAACTACATTGTGATATTTCATATAACCCACAGTATGTATGCATTGAATATCCTAAAGTGGGAAATAACGCTTGAGAATTTAAAACGGATACCTAAGACAGATAAAGGAAAGGGGAGGACTGTACCTGTTTCTTTAAATTAATTTGAATAAAAAGAAAATAGGAGGAAAAATAGGTATAAATAACAAGAAAATGTAATTAAATAGCATTAGGTATTACAAGAAAAACAACAGTAATATAACCCACAATATAACTCACATAATAACAAGCAGAGGAAGATAAACTTACTTTGCTCTGAAGTCTTCAAGATAAGCTAGGGATGTGTGCCACATGGATCCCAATAAAGGGTTTTTAAACTATTAAGGTTTGAGTAGACTCTGGTATAGTAAAATATAATAGGATCGGCATGATCATGAAAAAGGTGCAAGCTTTTTTGGTTTGCCTAAAAGTAATTACCTGGCATCCATGGTGAGAAATCGAACTCCACTTCATTTGCATATAGTACTGGTAGCTGCATGGTGTGTTTATTATTTAGATCTGATAAGATTAACTTTTAATATTAGTCATGCTAGATGCTATAAGGTTTCTTCTAGCTTCAAAAGCAGCGTAGCTACCCTGTAAAGAAACGTGTTGCTACTTACATTTGTTTGGAGATTGTGGAATCTTCATTCTGAAGACCAGAAGAAATATAGCTGGATTTTTTACAGAATGTTTTAGCTCTTAGGAATAATGTGAGTACAAATGACCCTTATCGTTTGCATTGCCTAAAGCAGGCTGCCAGTGAAAGATGCTTTGAAATCTTTCAGATCTCAGGGTGCAGTAGCATCTTTATATAATTTTGTGGACATGCTTTGGTAGTCGCATAAATGGAGGTTTCATCGACCGATTCCCTCAACTGATTTCATCGACTTTTTTTATGGTTGAGACTGGTCTTTTACAACAAAGGAGAGGAAGACATAAAACATATTAAATGCTACTAATGTATAAATTGTAGGCACAAGACTTTAGAATGTGCATGGGTGTGTGGTATGTGTGTGTGGGGGAGGTATCTGCCTTGACTTCTGGATGAATAAACTGGCAGATTTATAGATATGAGATGTTGTGTGTGCTATAGAGCCTGTGACAATCTTGCAGCTTTGTAGCTTCTTAGCACCTACTCAGTTGCCTACTCAAAACTACAGTCTGTGTGAAGAGGCTTCCCCTTATGGTCGCATAGGCTAAGGAGGTCACTTTCAGGACTGTTGGAAGATGGGCAGCGAAGGAGAACAACTACACTAGCCGAGGCACAGAGTCTAAGGCACCCTCCAGTCTTTGCCTAGAGCCCCCGCAAAGAGGTTAGGGATTCGCTGCGGAAGGTGCCCAGGTCAGCCTACGAGAGTGCAGTTAATGAGCAGCGCTAGCGGAGACTCAGGAGGCAGAGCGTGCAAGCTGGACTTGGTCAATGGACGGGCAAAAGGTCACTTGGCTGGCGGAACAGGTTTGGGAACAGGTTTGGAGTCAAAAACAATGCAGAAGGGTCAGGGCAGGCAGAGAGTAACCAAAGTCGAAGTTCAGGCCAGGTCATACACAGAAAGGCAATATTTTATTGCACGGTGTCAGGAAACAGACTAGAGCACTAAAATAAATAATATAATCGGGCACTGGAAATAGGGTGAGTCCCCTTTAAATAGGCGCCCGATTGGGAGCGCGCACGTGACGTCGCAATATGCTGACGTCATCGCGATGATGCGGCGAAGATAAGAAGGAGCGGGTAACCCGGCGCCTGTTCCTACCACGGCTACAGAGGACGGAGGAACGCGACGGAGGAGGACGCCGCGGGTCGCGGAGGGGATGAGAGGTAAGTTTCATTACAGTCACATATATTGGCTACGGATATAAAAGAAAAAGTGATAGCAACATCTAAACTTTTAGTACGACAAATATGCATGTCCAGTCCAGTCTGTCAAAAGCATTTTGGACATTTAAGTATGAAACAGGTCAGGGACCTTTTGTTTGCTTGATTTTTAGTGAGTCAAAATAATAATTTTATCGATGTTGTTTGCTGCTTCTTTCCTGTGAGAGAATCAACTTGAAGTGGATAAATCAGTTATAGTAAAACTGCCGCAAGTTAACAGCTACCTCTTTTATATCAAAGTTTATGCAAAAATATAGGTCTTTAGCTATCATGATTCAGAGGCCTTCTTTTGGAATCATAACAATATTTTCTGTAGTTATTCAGAGAATGCTAGCATTTATTTCACTTTCATACAGGCTACATGGGCAATCAGTAGCTATCTTATAAATGTTTTAAAAACTTATTTTTATTGTTTTCAAAAGTATTATGAAAGTAGCTACAGTTGTTTAGTGATGTCAGTTGTATTGAGTTCCCAGGGGTGCATTCACATAACATTCCCCTTATAGTAAGATTGTTTTGACCCCACCATGCTCTGACATACTGTAGAATGCTTATTGATACTACCACTTAGCTTATAGCTTGAGTGGAAAAGATGAGGTTGATTTTTAAGTACAGAGATGGAGTCTCTGCTCTGGGAACAACCCATGAAGAATTTCCAGCAAAATGTGTTGATTTATGTGAGATCTTATGAATCTAACAGTATAACATAAATGTAATATATGTCAGAAATACTGAGTTATTCACAAAGAAAGTGTAATCCAACACATTTTAAGAAATGCAAATACAATGTGCCTTCATGTACTGTCTTCATAAAGATTACTCCACTAAATGGAACTAGGACCAAACATGTTCTCAAATGACTAATCAATGGCACTTACCTTTTACAAATATGCACACAAAAAAAAGCAGTTGCCACTAACATGTTATTTAGGGCGGTATTTATTAAGCCCGAAAAGACTCCATCGGAATCTTTTCGGACTTAATAAGAGCAGTCCCGATATCCATATTATGGAAATTGGTGTTTCTCGATTTCCATAATATGGAAATTGGGTATTTGTACCGATCCGTAGCCATAAATTTAAATGGCTGCGGATTATTTCCAGATTATGAAAATCGAAAAATACCAATTTCTATAATGTGGAAATCGGGACTGTAGGAAAGTCGGAAGGACCGGTACCGGTCTTTCCGACTTTCATAAATACCGCCCTTAGCATGCTATGAAAATTCATTTCACACATTCAGGGGGTCATTCCGGTAGCTCCGAATTTTCTGTCCCGAATTCACTTATAGCGAACTCCCATTATAAAGTGGCAACCGCGACAATTCTTCCATTATAAAATCGCGAACGCGACAATTTTTTAGTCGCAGTCGCAACTTTATAATGGGAGTTCGCTATAAGTGAATTCGGGACAGAAAATTCGGAGCTACCGGAATGACCCCC
>JAKJJM010101880.1:0-12679 GCA_021901965.1 Pipa carvalhoi
TATATACAGTTAGTGGCACATTGTGAGGATGAACTAGGGACAGGGACATAGAAAGGGATGTAATATTCACTTATATACAGTTAGTGACACATTGTGAGGATGACATCACTGCACTTCATTGGTCAAATTCACATCTTGCTACTGCGAGTTTCATGACAAAGTGTAGCAAATTTGCGTCTTCTTGAGTGTAGTGATGCAAACGAACACAAGTTCACTTTGACGGGTGAATTTGCACTTTGATGAATAGGTTGATAATCTTTACTTGTTCCCTGTACCCTCTGGATACCACTAGCTGTTATTAATGAGAAATTACTATGTACTGTTATACACAGCCCTGTACTGTCAGAGCTAAAATCTAGGGGCGTTTTAGGACCATCATTGCTGCCTCCACTTCATCGTCTCTGCCCAGTGCCAACCCACCTGCCTACTGCTGTCTGTCTGTTCTCCCGTGCAGGTTAAGTGGGCAAAGCAGCAGGGAATTTTAGCACAGTGTGGGCAGGATCAGGGGGGGTCACACTGGGCCACCTAAAAAGCTGAAACAGGCAGAGATCCAGGTGAAGCGCTTAAACACATGTTAAACACTTCCAAGCAAGAGGATATTCAAACTAGAACTCTGCCTCTCAGATTCAGTGGGCTCTCACCTGAGTCATAGGTAACACAGCGTGAGCAGAGGATTGGGCAGGCAACCAGATATGGCACTTCTGGTTTTTAAGCAACATTAATTGGAAGCACTGCAAACTTCTATATATATATACTGAAAAAAATGTTTCTTCAGTAGAGGACTGTATTTCAGACATTTTTTGTAATTTTTTTCCAAGGATTGAGATCCCCTTTAAATTTGAAGAACTAATGCTCGTTAGGGCTAGGGGTAATTCTTAGTGGGGGAGGGTAATTATATTTACCGATCACCTCCTTCACTCCAGCGCTGGCTCCTACTTCAAGATTTCACCAATCGTCTTATTCCAGTGTCACAATCCTCATCACTTCCTGCTTCCACTTCCACATCGCTGATTGAACAAGCGCAGAAGCAGTTTTTCAAGGAAAAATTGGCAGTGTTGAGGAGGAGGTGTGAACCTGAAGGAGGATCATGATGCTTATAGAGAAGAAATGAATAAACCTTGAAACAGGAACCAGGGCTGGAGCAAAGGAGGTGATCGGTAAGTATAATTATCCTACCCCAGTAAGGATCATCCCCTATTCCTAGCGAGCATTAATTCTCCTTTAACTCTCTAAATAGGCTACCTCATCTGCTAGAAGAGAACTCTAATAAATGTCAGTGATTTACTGCCTTTGTATAGTAATATGGGAATGGAATGAGTACAGTGTAAGGATTCTTACAAAGCAACTATGTCAACAGTGGCAGGCAGTTTATAATGGTTATGGATGAACTGCCCTGAATACGCTAAACAGCAGAGACAGAGAGAAAGGATTCTGAATTCAAAGAATGCATAAGCAGAAAGAGATTGTGGGTGTTATAACGTGTATCTGAGATACTCTCCTCACTGTCTAAGGCTGAGAGATAGCAGCAGAGATGGGGCCTTGACTAAATACAGAGACGTAGCGTGGGGAGGGGGATGGCAGCACCAACGTCCGCCAGCACCACCGCCCCACAGGGCGCCGAGCAGGGAGAAGGGCAGCAGCATGAACCTCCGCCAGCACCCCCCCCAGCGACACATTACGGTGGGGGTGGCGAGTGGGGAGGGGGCGGCAGCACCAATCTCCGCCAGCACCCCCCTCTCGCACCTCCGCCCCGGGCAGCAAAAGGGCACGCTACACCACTGACTAAATAGTCGCGTAAAGCTCTGAATTTGCATCTGTTTGCCACTTCCCCATATTTGCTTATTGCTCAAATTGCGATATGGTGAATACGTGACCAATACGGGGAACTACGATAGTCACGATCTTACAGAGAATTTGACATCACTTTGCGTTCGCATGCACAGGTACAGCAACTACTGACTAAGCGGCGAAGTGTGTCGAAGGAGCGAATGCGACTAAGTGTACTGTTCTGAATTTACACATTTGAATTCACCATAATGGAGAATTGGTGGGCTGACGCCAGGGCTCCTCATTCTACTTTTATCCGACTGACTACGCCACGCAACGCATCTGACAGCGATCGCCTCTGTCCACTTGTTCAACAAGTCTATTCGCCGCTTAGTCAATAGTGAGAAGTGAATTTGCGACTATTTTGGCAATGCGACTCGAATTGCGGCGAGGTGAATTTGACAGGTGAGTTCATCCTTTAGTCAATAAGCCCCATAGACTCTAAGGACAGGCACAGAAATAGCACTCAGCAACATGATCACACTCAGATCCTGTATAAATCAATACACTGCAGAGCCCTTGTTATGAAACAACCCTAATTACTCCATTAAATGATTCAGTATGAAATTCTTCTCCAGTGCTCAAAAATCCATTCATTCACTAGCGATCAGGGGGACAAAGCATTTATTTTACGAGTCTTTTAATCTGATATAAATCCAGTGCTGAAATGAGGATACACACACAAATGCGCCACTGAACTAAAACGCCAACTGGGATTGCAACCAAGAGGATTAATCACAAAAGTGGGGATTGTTGCATAGATTCATTCCTGACAATACACACTTATCCAACTTCACTTATTCATCAAAGATTGTTATTTTCTGTGATGTGGTGAATTCACTCTCAGTTTGCAATACGATGGCGACCGCGTAAGCGACACACCCTTTTACATCTATTATCTGCAAATGAGACAATGCTTCAGGCTTTCCTCAAGTGCCAAAAGGTGAATTCACGTGATCAATGCAACAATACACAATTTAGTGCTGCCAAACTGATAAATTCACTCTTTAATGAATAACCCCCAAAAATATTGTGTGCACAGTGCAATACTACGCCCAATACTCCTCCATATTTCTCTATTTATTGGTCTTTAAACAAGTGGGAAAGGTTATACTAAGCAAAGCCCACCTGCACAGGCCACAGCTGTCCTTATGAACACAGGGGTGAATGTTTATGTTTAAAGAAAAGTCAAAGCACTTTTAGACAGTGTTGGACTGGCCCATCAGAGCATCAGAGGTATCTCCTGTGGACCCATTCCTGATAACAAAAAAAAATCTTTTTTAACACTTTCAGGTTGCTACCTACCTTTAATTATACCTATCTACCTTTAATTATACCTATCTACCTTTAATTATACCTATCTACCTTTAATTATTCTTAAACTTGGGTTATTGGGTCTTTTGAAATGTCCTGCAGAACTGATAATTTATTATGATGGTTCTGATGTACATTAAAACTTTTTGACAGTAGGCTGTAGGCCCTTGTAATCATCTTCTCTGTCAGACCCAAGACGCCTCAGTCCGACACTGCTTATGGGGTCTAGTGTCCTGCCTTGGAGAGTTAGTTTCCTTTACAGTCTAATATCAGAAGATGGACAGGAGATTATGACATCACTGTCTACAGATGAACTTCAGTAGCTACTTACAATTCCAGAATCAGCACCATCTCTGATTTGCTCGCAAAGACATCGTGCAGCCTCATGATGTTCGGGTGTTCCAGTTGCTGCAGGATGAACACTTCTCTTTCCACTTGATCTCGGTCTAACCCCATCCGGCTGCCTTTGCATTTCCTTGTCTTTATGAACTTGCCAGCGTAGAAGACTCCTGTGCTCTTTTCTTTGCATTTCTTCACTTCACCAAAGTGACCACTGGAAAGAAATAAAAATGATCAGGAATAGCAACCAAAGCCCAGTGCTTCCTCCTCCAACCAAAAATAGGACAATCCATAGATCCATACAGTAGCATCAATACACACAATACAGTGCAGCAGAGGCTCCATGATGCCTAATACAGTGTCGCCATAAGGCCTACATGCAGGTACAGCCCACTAAACAGATTCCTTCCTTCCTGAATCCGAGCAGGCAGGGGAAGCTGGACATTGATAAATACCTTTGGACTCTCTCCCACCCCCCCTCCTGACCCCCCCACGCTACGCCACTGATAGGAAACAATAGGACTGGGTGGAGGTTTGTTTATTTAACAGATAAAAGATGTCTGCAACCACAAGGAGGAAAAATAACTCAAAATAATATAAATCAGGAATTCAACTACAAATATAATATTTTAACTAGTAAAATGTAGGAACAACTGCCATGCCAATACAAATGGGATTATAATTCTTTTATGGCATTACTGGTCCTTTAAAGGCTTCCATTCCAAAGTTTATGATCAGCAGCTGATTGGATATACATAAGCATATCGGAAGAAAGGGGCGGGGCTTACAGGTGTAAATGGCATCCTTTTTATATGGACAGCATGACTGTTCTGGGATTATAAATTATTTTGCATCATAATTTAGGACTCACAGCTATCAAAGGTAACTTCAGCTAAGTATTTGGAATACTAATGATACAGTAAATAGATTGGGGTAATGGAATTAAGTCTGAAGCCTGATCTGAAAGCTGTTCTCTTTGAAGGAAGTGCTAGGGAAGACCTGGTTTGGACTGACTTGTCATCAGCTAAAGAACTATAAAATAAATCCACTAAAATGTCTCTTATTTAATCAGTATTTGTAGAAGGCATCTAAAAAATGCTAATATTGAGGTTCTACAGCTTGGATTCCACATGCCACCAAGAAACATACATTCATTTATTTCATGTACTTAGTGGCCAAGCTGCACCACGTGGGTGCAATAACCTCTTCTAAAACTCCTTGGTAGGACAAAGGGCTGCCCATGCTTTCCTGACTGATGCTCTTAGAGTCTTATATAGAAGAGGGAAATGTCATGTCTCGCAATACAACAATTTAACGCTGCCTACTCCGATAACATTTTCTATAAGCTAGGCAAGGGAAAATATAACTAGAAAACAATATATTTTGGACTAATCCTAAAAGAGATATTAATATCAAAGAGTTTTACAACATCTTCACAAACTCACTGAAATGAACATGATATAATAATATATAATATTGTTTTCACCATTTTGTGTGTATATGTGCACAATAGTGTGTGTGTGTGTGTAATATGATTATAAATTTATAAATTATAGATTTTATTTTAAATGTCATGTTATTAACAGGTACCTTAATTTGATGGGACTATTCATGCCTTTAAACAACACGTTTTATTTTAATATAAGTGCTTACTTAGAAAACTCATCCTAATATACAGCTGGGCTCTACAGTCTTACACTGTTCCCTTGTTTTCTATGGAATATTGGCTTTAGATAGAGCTTTGGCTATTAAATAATTCAGCAGGCAATGAATGATTCATAGATGTTTGTATGTAATAAATGTTAACAAGCCTCTAGAAGCAATGGGGATTAGTGATACAAAACCAACTAATACAGATCATATTAATATGAAGTGTTACACATTTACACTTCAAAAACTGACTGCTGACAATTAGTTTTATTATTCATAATTAAAACAAAGAATATTGGTTTAAGGATAGCTGAGGATATAGTTAGTTAATGCTAGAGAAAATCACCACAATCTACTCCAACCAAACTATTTGTCCTGGTCAAAACTGGCAGGCATAGTACCAATTCTGTTGTCCTGGGTGCTGAAAATTTAAAAATGACCAGTGGAGTCAGTTTTATGCTTTTGCAACAGCCCAAGAATGGGATAACAGTACCAGCATTTCAGGTAGTATATGACATGGTTATAAAGCCCACATTTTGATTGGGCAAGCTATAAATGCAAGGTTATGCAGCTCTTTCTCTGATTGGGCAAGAAATCCCTCCGGGGTTATGCAGCCCCTTCTCTGATTGGCCAAGTATTCCAAAAGTATGTTCTTCTTTCACCCCAGCCATCCTAACCTGGTAGGACAAGGTATAGTTAAAAGTTGCCATATCCCTCACACTTTTGACAACTTGACATTGTGTTGCGCTACTGTTTTGCTCAGACACACACTTGGAGATGAGGCAAAGAGGATGGGAACTGAAAATCCTTTAATCTTTCAGTGGATGTCCATGTTTGAACTGGCCAAGCTTAACCTGGTTTGGCCAGGGTCTTAAACCTGTCTATTCCTGGCTGGGATTGGCCCACCCATGCTAACCTTGTACTTCCTACAATAAGAGTCCTTTTGTTCTTCTATAGTCTCTAGACAATGAGGTTAGATCCTTTTGTGTTTTTTTTTTTAAAATAGATGGTAGCAGCTAAAAATATTGAGCAACCCAAAACATCACCAGGAGCTAAAGCAGGGGTCTCAAGTACGTGGGCATGCAGTCCATAAGGCTGTCATTTATGACCAGTGGGGCACCTGAGCTTAAGAGACATCCTAAGAACAGCAGAGAAGAGACTGAGGGAAGGAGCATATCGGACATGCTCTCTTGCCAAGTGCTGTGCACAGGTAAAGGAGGTACTGTTGGTTGGTGGCAGCACAAGCTAAAATTGGTGTATTGAATTTGAAAAGAATGATATTTGTTAACCTCCAATTTTTTCTATCTGTGGCCCATTTACCTGTTCGAGTCTGGGAGACCTGAGCTACAGGAACTAGACTTAGCTGGTGCATGTATCAGTCTACTCAGTGAAAACAAGACCCAGGTGATAGATTAAGGAACCCTACTCAATAGTGAGGCAAGTGAGTTGGAGAACTGAAGGGAAATACACAAGAGACTGTGCGGTATCTGTCAATGATGGGGAAAGAACCTCATTGGTGAATGGATATAAAGCTGTTGTCTCATTATCATGGAAGCAGTCATACTCCTTGCCTGTAAATAGGCATCTCCATAAACTGATACAGTCTGCAGTCTCTATTTAGGGCTACTAGGGAAGCTGTTTTAAGATAAAGTATGGAGAAGTCCTCTGTCAAAAACTGATGGCTAAGATTAACACGTCTATCGTTTCCCTTTAAGAGTGACACCTTGCCCTGCATATACATGGAATTTAAACATCATAACATTTCTTTTATATTGCCGTTCACTCTCACCTGCCCAGTTTCTCCAACAACTCGTAGAGATCCTCCACATTCTCGTGCTTAAATGCAGTCATGTTGGGTTTAAACACTTCGTCCTCCAAGTTCAGAATTTCTTCGTAGTCCCCTGCTGACCTGTTCTCTCCCTGGGAAGACTTGGGAAATGGGAAGGCGAACAGATTTTAAAAACATATTACACCAAATGTGAGAGCGGCTCTAATCTCCCTCATCGTTTTCCATTAACTTATTTGCTATAATTACAAAGCCTCGTCGATTACCACAAACGTGCAGAAAATCCATCCCTGACTATACAGATGAACAAATCGCTGTTTTGTTCTAAAATGTCCCCATTTTCCCATGAAACACTCAGTAATCTCAATTACTCTTCCTGTTTTCCATTTCAAAAGCAGGCCAGCTCTTATCTACACCGCCGATTTGTATTTTTTAGCTGATAATCTGCAAGGCTAACTGAATCAATCATTTCTTCCAAAAATTAGACTTTGTTGTTGAGCTTTTGTTCCACAGATAATTAATGTTTACATGCTGAAATAACTGATAGCTATACTGAAACTCACGGCATTTCCTTTACGATAGATAATAATTTCAAATATGAGGTCATAATCGTGGCAGCAACCAGGCCCAGAACCACAGGGGGCTCAGCTGCTACACCATGCCACTACCCCCACAAACTTTCTGCATTTGGTTTATCCCCGGTCTTGGTAAGCAAATCTTTTTCGGCCTGGGGAGGAGGTGCTGCAGGGAGAGGGCAATTCCAAACTTGCTCCCAAACCATTTAAGAAGTTATGCTACTGTCTGTTGGGGAAAAACAGACAAGGTGTTTTTGTGACATCGCAAGGTCCAGACCACCTCCCCTTTAACATAGCTGGCCGCAACCAGTGGTGTAACTAGCCATTCTGGGGCAAGGTCACTAAATTGTACCTAAATGAATCCTTTCACCTAAATCCTAGGGGGGTCATTCTGTAAAGTGAGAATTTGACTGTCGAATTCACAGACGGCAGATTTCCATTATAAAGTTGCAACCGCGACAATTCTCCCGTTATAAAATTGAGACCGCGACATTTTTTTTAAAGTTTCGGCTTTGCCATTTCCTTTGTAAAGTCGTGACTGCGACAGTAGCAGTCTATTGCGACTGTCTTTAGCTGGAGAATTCACACCTTTACATTACAATTCAGACTTTACAGAATGACCCCCTAGGAGTAATATTTATGTAGGTCAGGCCATAGGCAGTGGTCCTTAATGAACAACTGCATTTCTAATGCTGGTTACAGATATGACATCATAATGATGTCACATAATGACATAGTGAGTGGAATTCCTTCCATGTGGATACATCCCCATAATCCCATGAAAGAGAAAAATCCAGGCCTATTTTGTTAAACGGAAAGGAAATAAAAACTGGGTTTGCTCCCCAAAACTCTGATTTTACACCACACTATGTAGAATAAATGAGTCCACTAGCCTAAGTTAAATTATGTGTGTGCGTTTCTATCCATTCTTGTTTTTATATGTTGTGGTTCCCTGCAAGGAATCTAGAAAATCGCATCAAAGAAACTAATTATAAACACAATGTGCGCAACCGCTGTGTGACTATTACAGGGGGAAATTAGTGATATTTTCACACTTGTGATACTCACCGGAAACCACAAATGTACCTACCCTGTATGATATAACAGCTGGCATATCCATTTTTATCCAATCACTCTCTAGGGGCCACATTCTCCAAGCTCCGAACGTGCCCTTCCGAATTCATTTTCCCGAAATGCATGAGGCGCGCCGCTGAAATTGTCACGGACGCGCTTTCACGCACTTCAAGAACAGGCGAATAGAGTTTTGTCTGCCGCTCGCATAAACTCTGTTCGCCTGTTCTTGAAGTGCGTGAAGTGCGTCCGCGACAATTTCAGCGGCGCGCTTCATGCAATTCGGGAAAATGAATTCGGAAGGGCACGTTTGGAGCTTGGAGAATGTGGCCCTAGGTTTTGCTGAACTACAACTTCCAGGATGTTAAAAACAAAAAACCAAATGCTATGAGTTGTGGCTTAGCAACCGATGAAGTCACACAAATGCCACTAGCAACTCATTTTAGCTGTAGTTATTCTATTTAATGACCAGGAAGCATTAGTAAATGGATATCAATCCATAATGGATTCTGTAATGCCTCACTTCATCCAGTTTTAATCTTAATATCTATTACTTGTAAATGGGTGCTCAGACATGGTATTATGCACGGGTAGAAATTTAATTCTTTCAGTGTATGGACCAGCGGACTGTGACTATTATTTTTACCAAGGAAGGCATAAATAAAATTATTAAAGGAGAAGTAAAGGTTCGTCTGGTCAAGGGGTGACTTGCAAGGGGGAGAGGGGAGATACTTACCAATCAGGATTTAAGGCCATGATATACCTTGTTTTCTAAAACAAGTGTGACATTGTAAGCGCAACAGTCATTATTCTCAATGTTTTTTCGTGAAGGCGTATTTTCGACATTTTTTCATGCCGCGCTTTTTTTTTTTTAAACAACATGCATCTATACGCCAGTGTGACCCTGGCCTTACTCTCCAGCTCTGCCTCCTGCTGTCACTATCAAGCCGATCTCTTCTGCTATGCGTAGCTCTGCGATCCTCTTCACTTCCTGCTTCCTGTTCAAATTCACTGAGGTGAGCATGCTCAGAAGAAGTATATTGGTGTACAACTGCTTCTGAGCATGCTCACCTCAGTGAGTTTAAACAGGAAGCAGGAAGTGAAGAGGATTGTGGAGCTTCGCACAGCAGAAGAGATCAGCTTGATAGTGACAACCAGGAGGCAGCACTGGGGGTTGAAAGTCCAATCGGTAGGTATCTCCCCCTTGAACAAATGAGCCATTATTTCTCCTTTAACTCATGCATAGTAATATAAATTCAGTAATCTATTAGGATTTGAAAATACACCGTAGCTGTAATTAACTGCCATTTGTTTAGAAATCCCTGGCATATTCTGGAGCCTGTAAAAACAATAAGGATAGCCCAAGGCAGTATAAAAGACAAATTACAAGGAATAAGTGAATATTTATGCATGCACATGTTATCAGAGCAGATTTAACAAATCAGAATTAAACCAGCGTGCTTGTTTGCTATGTAGAACAGCAGAGATAAAATGGATTGAATAGCAATGTCCCAGTTACCGCAAGCCAGGTGTTCTGGCGTGAGCAGTAAAGCAGCCATTGATCATAACTGGGAAAAGAACGCCACGTGTGAATCAGTATTCCTCGGAGCAACAATTTTTAAAGGGGAAGCTGATGCAAAAAAAATGTTTTTACATTAGAATAGATTATAATTTTCTAAATACATTTGCAAATGACCTACAACTAAAAAGCAGAGAGTGGTTTGAAAAAAATAGAGGAAAAGAATGAAAAGTAAGAATTTAAACATAAACATTAAAAAAACAACTACATGGCAAACGGCAATCATTTCTAGTTGCTAGGGTGAATAACCATTTAATTGAGCCTGCCTTGGAAAGCCGTATTCATAAGATACATTATGCCAGGTTTTACTTCCCCTTTAAGAATGAAATTATATTGATGGATGGGGTTGTATCAATGAACTTACTGTTTCCATGCTAATTACATTTAAGGTGAAATTCATTAAGCCCGAAAAGACTTGAATACTCTGATTGGAGTCTTTTCGGGCTTAATATCGCGAGATTCTCGCTGGAGATGACCTCGCAAGATCATCCCGCGAAGATTTCACTTTCAATATTCCGCAATCGGGTCTTTCGACCAAAAGGTTGCCATAACTTCTATGGCTACTAAACTTTCGTTCGAAATACTTGATTGCGGAATAGGGAAAGTGAAATCCCTGCGGGATGATGTCGCTAGATCATCTCCCGCAAGAATCTCGGAAAGACCGACAGCGGTCTTTCCGAGATTAATAAATTTCGCCCTTAAAGTGCAAAATGAATTCATTTCCAAAAATAGAAGATGTAAAGAAGAAATATTTCATTCTTGAAATAACGCTGCACTGTTTGTTGTAACTAAAGATAACTATTTTTCCTAAAATTTCTAATGATATTTACCGTTTCCTGTCTTTGCACAGGTCTGTTAATTTTAGCACTGTAATGACAAACTCACCAGTCTGCACTGATGAAAACAATGGCTTCTTTATAGCATTGTAGCCTGAATCAGGCTATCCTTTTCCAGCTTCGGCTTGGGGATTGGTGGGTCCACCAAGATGCCCCACCCCCACGCCAGCTACATCATGTGACAGGGCCAGCAAGCACTGTCCTTTTCTTAAAAAAATCTGTATCCCAGTCATAAAGTAAGATAGGACTGTTGTATTGATAAAGAAGTAGCTGACAAAGGCAAGCAGTAAATCATTTTTTTTCTCTTAATTTCAATACTTCTCGGGATAATATCCCTTTAAAGGGGAACTAAAGCTCTTTTATCTAGGGGTGAATTCTGATGTGAAACTGCTTCTGCGCACCCTCACCTCAGTGAGTTTGAATAGAAGGCAGGAAGTGAAGAGGATCGCAGCGCTTCGCAGAGCAGAAGGCATCTTGCTAGTGAGAGCAAAAGGCATCGCTGGAGAGTAAAACCCCTATGGTTAAGTCTTTACCCCTTATTACCTTAATAATCACCCCTAGATAAAATGAGCTTTAGTTTCCCTTTAAGGCTAGAAGTGTTTCTTTAGGGACAATTGCTAATTTTCCAGACCAGATTAGCTGCTGCATGTTGTGGATAAGGGACCACAATGTGTATCTGCAGGTAAGTCGAAGGAAAACGCATTGTGTAACACATTTTTTATGTAGGCATAGTGAATGCTGGGAGCTTTATGAGGGAAACATGAACTGTTTAGTAGCACAGTAAAGTGCGTTAACCCCCTTTGCTGCTGGCGAAGCCTGTAACAACATGGCAGGTAATAAATAAACAGCAGGCAGCCACCCCAGGAACGTCAGGGGCTCTTTAATAAAACAGAGGACAGTAGGCAGGCTGACTCCATTGACTCTCACTAAAGTCCTGGGGTCTCTAGACTCTCTTTCATACCAGGAGAGTGTTTATAGGAAGGTATTTACACTAACAAATGTACGGGGCTCTGAGTTCAGCAATTAAACATTCACATTTGCTAAAGGAAGAGTATATTAACAGTAAATACATAGGCATTTATTTTTGTGGTCAGAGAATATTTTTGTTAAATGGGTAAAATTATACTTTTCCCTGCAACTAGATTGCCCATGATCCTCTATGGAACCGCATATTGCTCAATGTAGTGCTTTTTACATGCCCCATGACAGTGTTGGACTGGAGTGCTGGGGCCCACCAAGAACTGAGAGATCAGGGGCCCACCAGGAAATGAGACATGAGGGCCCATCAGGAAACAAGAGAACAGGGACCCACCTGGAAACAAGAGAACAGGGGACCACCAGGAAACAAGAGAACAGTCATCCACCAGGAAACAATAGAACAGTCATCCACCGGGAAACAAGAGAACAGGGGCCCACCAGGAAACAAGAGATCAGGGGCCCACCAAGAAACAAGAGATCAAGGGCCCACCAGGAAACGAGAACAGGGGCCCATCAGTAAACAAGAGATCAGGGGCCCATCAGGAAACAAGAGATCAGAGGCCCACCAGGAAACAAGAGAACAGTCATCCACCACGAAACAAGAGATCAGGAGCCCACCAGGAAACAAGAGATCAGGGGCCCAACAGGAAACAAGAGATCAGGGGCCCACCAGGAAACAAGAGATCAGGGGCCCAACAGGAAACAAGAGATCAGGGGCCCACCA
>JAKJJM010101970.1:0-15751 GCA_021901965.1 Pipa carvalhoi
TATGCACGCTATCATATGGTTATACACACTATCATATGGTTATGCACGCTATCATATGGTTATGCACGCTATCATATGGTTATACACACTATCATATGGTTATGTTGTCCATACACATACAAAATCCATTCCCTGAATATAGAAAATCACGCATTTGATGCAATGTATGTAATTGCATACAGTATGTTAGTGCAAATCAGTGGGAGCCATCCACAAATGTAATGTTAAATTTCCAATTTGAATGAGCTTGTGTTGAGTCTCTCTCTCCATTGCTTGCAGTCAAATTGTACTTCATGAATATGCATTATCTAAAGTTCCATAAAATACAATAGTACTTGGGGGAGGGGGGGTTACTGAACAGATTAAAATATGGCTGCAACCACAAGGTAGGAAAACAGGTAAAATATACAAATCAGGAATTTAAACAAAGAGATAACATTTTATTTATCATAATTTAGCTTGTACATTTCCAGGGTAGAGCCTTATGTCACACATTAGGAGGGATGCCCCTGCCTTCCCTTCCCATGGTGTTTAGAATTGGAGTTCCCCCTGTCTCATTCACCCCAGGGGGTGTCACCCCCTTTAAAATGATGGGTGGGGGAAGTATCTCTCTCTATTGGAAGAGACCATCAGTAAAAGCAGGAGTGAACTGTGGCCTAAAGAAAGTGTATATTCTGTAACTAAACTGTCACAGTGTTGCACGTTTCTGGAATTTATTTATTATAGAATAATATTGATAGAGAATATATGTACAAATTGATATTGATATGTACAAATATCTACATGTTTAGTAGAAGGATATGTCTGATAACATTTTTTCCCTCAGATGGACAGAAGACACAAGGACATCCACTGAAGTGGGAAAGAAAGAATGTTTTACCACCAGCACAAGAAGGGATACTTTATTGTAAGGGCAGTAAAGTTGTGGAAATACCCACCGAGGAAGGTGGTAATGAGTGGTTCTTTAGACAGATTTAAGAATGGGTTGGATGCCTTTCTAGAACTAGAGGCATTTCTTGTTATAAGTAGATAAATCTAGTAGTGATTGATCCCAGAATATTGTCAATAACAATGATTTTTTTTTCTCTAAAATGCATAATTGACAACTGGCCTGTATGAGGGGTTTTCTCCTTTCTGCGGATTAACAAGGAGATAGGGTTGCAAAAGTTTAACTTGATGGACTCTATGTCCTTTTTTTAGCCATACATTCTATGTTCATGTTTTTTTTCCCTGTCAGTTAATGCCTAAATCCATCCCAATGCAGAAAGAAGCCCCCACATTAGAGGGGTGAAACGCGTTCATTTTCAGCTCCCCCCATATTTGATATATCCATTGGGACTTTACCTTTGTACCATATTGAATGCATCGGTTATGTCACTGCACTGATCTATTATATCATAACAGGTATTATTTATTGCAGCCAGCGGTCCCCATGTGGCATAATATTTTCTAATGATTGTTACATATTGTTGCACATCACTTGAAGTGCACCTATCAGCTCCAAACAACATTAGTTCATAAAATAGAGACAGTCTATAGGAACATTTTTGTAATACACTTCCATTAAAAAAAATGTACCCTCTCTGTCATTTTGCCTCCTGTCTCTGCCTGTCAGCTCGACACTGCAGGCTTGTGTCGGATAGAATGCTGTAGGAGGAGGCGTGGCTTACTTGATTGACAAGCAAGCCCTCCTACCAGCCTTCCTTCCTGTGTTACGCTCCTACCAGCCTGAATGTGTCAGCCATCCTGTCAGTGCGAGCAGAGGTACTCGCAGGGGGGGGCACCCACGGGGGTGCGTTTCTGAGTGGTTGATTGGCAGGTTGGACACAAGATGGCAGCTCCCACAGCTTTAAATCGGGACAAGTTTACAGTGAGTATAACTTAACTATCCTAACGATTTTTTTCCCCAAACTGATTCATTTATGTTATATAATCACTGACTATGTAAAAATGTTAAAATCAGGAGCTGATAGGTCCACTTTAACATAAGGATGGGTAGAGGATTTAAGCTCTATTTTTAATGTTTTAAGTCGATTGTGTATTGTATGGCACTCTGTGTATATTCATTAAAGACTGAGCACTGTTTTTTGGCAATATATATTGTGTGTGTGTTTGTTTTGGGACTTCTATCTTGGTTCTTGTTTAGTAGCTGTTCTATTTAAATTGGTCCTATAGCGCAGCACCTTGATTCAACCAGCATTTTTATCTGCAATTCAGCAGTGTGTACACTCTGCTTTGTTAGTGAACAATTGTTAAATCCAGCCTTCCAGAGGAACATGTATGAATCTTTCCCCCTGGTGATGTCATGATAGCCCCTCATGTTTAGGCTTCATATGTCTGTTTCTAACAGGAAGTAGCCAATGAAGATCACATGATGATCACATGATGATGGTTGAATACTGTCCAGAGTTTTGGTAAAAGAAAGTCTGACATCCTAGAATAGGCACCCAGTATGAATAGGTGGTAGTAAGAGCAGACCAGCTCATGTAAAAGGACTCAGTAAGTTTGCTCCAACACAGGGGTTTGAGGTGAATATATTTATCCATATTAATTTTCCCATGACGATCCTGAGGATTCAATGCATCTCATACTAACCTCTGCTTATGGTTCAACTCATTGTGTTACTTCCTCATGATGAACATTCTGTATCCAAATGCTAATTGCAGTGTTGTTGTTTTAATAAATACTTCTTCTTGTTTAAAGACTCCCTGAGGCTCATATGGTGCTATATCCATTGTTCCCAATCAGTAAATGGTAGCCAAGCCTGATATTATGCTAGACTTTGTGGGTTGCATTATGTGTCTGGCCCTTGTATGGTGACCACATAGGATTGTGGGAATCATAGTCAAAATAGCATTAAACACTAAAGAATTACTGATGTTCACACTATAGGGGAATATCTCCCTTACTAGACCTGCAATTTTCCTACCAAGTAACTAGATTAGAATGGGAATAGGTCTTTAAAACTTGCTTAATATTTACTTGTGTGAAGTGATTATAGTTTGTTCTGGCATTGGGCATGGGCCAGCAGCTCCTTCCGTCAAATGAATCCTTAACCTGAGCTTCAAATTAAACACCCAATACTCAGGTTTAATCAGTGAATATCATTTATGTGTTTTATATTATGTTGTTTAAATATGTCTAAGTGACAATGCATTTAAATGCTGTTTAAATCTAGCATGATGGCAGGCTCCTTTGATCCCCTGAATTTTCTCTTAAATGTATTTGAGTGTTTATTTTATTTTTAAATATTGAATATTATATTTATTTGGCCAACACAATAATATCACTTTACGTATTCCTCGTGTTAGTATAGCTGAATAAACACTATAGCCCAATTACAAAAAAGACAAGAAGTTATTCAAGAACAGGAGTTCAATTCTTCTTTTGTTTTTCCAATAAAATCCCTTGTGTTGAGTAGAACCATAAAAACATATTTAAAACTAAATGGCCTAAACACTGGCTTGTCTGGTTTAACTAAAACAAAGACCACAATGTGTTCTTAACAAAAAGGATTTCAGGAGAGATCATATGCTGCTAGTAATGACCGAGCACTAAATAGTTTGGATTCGACAAAAAATCCGAACTTAGTGAAGTTCAGTTCGGTCCGAACCCGAACTCCGAACCCTATTAAAGTCAATGGGAGAAGAAGTTTGGGTTAATTTTTCTACCCAGACAAGTGAGGAGAAGCTGGAATTAGCATCCATATCCCCCCAATCCCCCCCAGTATCAGCCCCATCAAGCGCTATTTAAATCATTAACCGGCAAGTTAAGCGGTTAATGATTTAAATGCCCAATTCTTTCCATAGCACTAATGCAATATTAGCGATATGGAAATAATTTTTTTATTTCATTTAAATTAAATGACTTTTAGCTAGTAGGGGTCCCAGGGACCCCCACACCTCCCCCCAGCATCACCCTCACTTAGCACAGTGCTAAGTGAGGGGGATCGCTATCTGCAGGAAGCAGCTCCCTGGGAGCAGCTTCCCTGCACCCTCCCCCCTGTCTCCCTTTGAGGGTAGGGGGGCAATTTAGTGAAAAAGAAGGGATCCCTGCCCCTCCATGTAGCTATGGGGTGGGGGGGTATTTAAATTAAAAAAGGGGTCCGTGGGGCCCCTATCCCCCCACCCTGCACCAGCGCTAGGCAGGGTGGGGGATCGCTATAAGGAGGGGTCCCTCCCCTTCCCCCTACCCTGTAACCAATTGGGGTAGCGGGGATATGAAAATCAAGAGAAGGGGTCCCTGGGACCCCTATCCCCTCCACCCTGCCCCAGTGCTAGGCAGGGAGGGGGATTGCTACAGGGAGGGGGTCCCGCTGGACCCCCTTCCCTTCCCCCTATCCCGGTAACCAATTGGGGTAGGGGGACATTAACATTAACAAAGGGGGTCAGGACTGACCCCCACATCCTTTAGCCAAGGGGGCAGGGGTCCCTCACCTGGAGGGGGTCATTGCATTAGCGCTATTGCAATAATTGGCCATTTAAATCATTAACCGCTTAACTTGCCGGTTAATGATTTAAATAATAGGGTTTGGCCCCGAACCCGAGCCAAACCCCAAACTTTTTGCTGCTCGAGTTTGGAAAAAAGGGAAAATTCGTGTCGAACTAACCTTTAGCCGAGCTGTTCGCTCAACATTATATGCTGCACAACAGTTCAGGATTATGGAGCCATAAAGCAATGCTGAACTGCTGTTATTTATGTGGTGGGGAGAGCACTACATACAGCATATGACAAACAAACAATGAATTGTTAACAAATATGACATTTTTTACTTATATAAAGGATAAATATGCCTTTAATAACTTTCTTTCAGTGCATTGGAGAAAGTTGAATTTGTTCTATAAAGCTTAATGTTTCTTTATTTTACTTTTTTTTTATCAAAAGGTTATCATTTTTCAAGCTGTAGAAATGTAGTTATACTTGCATACCTCACATAAGATGTACCTTGCACCAGGCTGCTGCTGGGACTTCTATCTGTCACTAAGGACCAGGAACATAAAAAAAAAACCCACTTGGGTTAGCATGCCAGTTATTTAAATATGGCACTTGTAAAACTGCTTTGAAGTTAAATGTATGAATTGTGTTCTATTCTGTCTGATTTTATCTTTACTGATTGCAGTCATGTTGTTAAACAGATCTCTCCCAGTCCCATTGTTTTCTATAGTGTTTTAGATAATACATATGCAGAAATTGTGCCTGAAAGACCAGTTTTTGAAAAGGTAAATATTATACTTTATAGACACAATTTAAAATTTTTGTAAGCACAGATTACAAAACTATAATTATAGTTATTACAGTAACTCTATTTGCATTTGATGCATTTTCCTTTTTTAGTGTTACTTTCATTTTAGCCTCGTAAAGGGTATAGATTGATTCCTTGTTTTCAGTATTGCCATTTTTTAAACAGTTCAAAATGTATAGCGGTATGGACAGTGTTGGAGTACATCAAACTATTATCATAGTATTTTGAGTATATTATAAAATATTAGTAAAGATGATAATAACTATGGTATGTCTATATATGGCAACATAGCAACATACTGTCAAGAATTAAAAAAAAAAGCATTATGAATTGTATTGTACTTACTTCAGCCATTTTATGAGTTGTTTGGTCCTATGGGTATGCACTGCTGCCTTGCAGCACTGAGGTTCTGGGTTCAATTCCACCCTGGACTTCATCTGCATGGAGTTTGTATGTTCTCCCCGCACCTGCGTGGGTTTCCTGCCACAATCCAAAAAAATACATGTGTGTGTGTGACTGAATAGGGAAATTAGATTGTAAGCTCCATGGGGCAGGGACTGAAGTGAATGATGAATCTTTGTAAAGTGCCTTGCAATATTTCAGTGCTATATAAATGAATAAATACATACATACATACATACTTAGCAATCCACTTCATTATTCATTATATACTTCAGCTGAGGAGGCAGAGATTTGGTTGAGCAAGCTCAGAAGAAAACAGTGCCCTGGAACACAGATGGGGGGAGGGGGTGGTACTTAACTGACAAAATGGATTTTATGTACTGTTAGTTTTGGCTAACATTTAAAGACTGATGGAGCCAGTTGGGTCTGGGTAATAAGCCTTTTTTTGAATTAGACTGACCAATAAAGATGCATTCTTCTGAGTATTTAGTGCCCCTTTAACTGAATATCCTCAGTCACAAAAACAACATTCTTCTCTTTATTTAAAAAGTAAAGGTTTTAGGATATTCATATGCTTTTCATTTTCCTGATTTTAAGGATTCTAAATGTGTGCCTGAGGCTACCATATGAATTTAGAGGACAGAAGTTGGCATATAATCACCTCCTTGTATAAATCACATAATTGCATGGTCAGTTACAAGTTAATTATAGAATTACATTTTCATTAAACTCTGTCGGTCTCTGTAATTATTTATGAATACATGAGGTACAAGAATTATAATTCCCTTGGCTACTGGGAGTTTTGCGAACAGCAATACATTTAAGTAAAAGTTGTTGCCTCTCCTGTATTTTTAAAAGAGGTTAACATATCCACCAAATATCTTAGCTTATATATCACTGGCATATAATAATTATAAAAAACCTATATTAGATTAAATCACTCTAAAGTTCCAAATAAAATGGCAAATGGTTTCAATAGATTAGTTTCCACATAGCAGAGGCGACGCTAAAAGCCTCAGTAGGCTGTATCAGAACCTCCAAAATGGTTGGATGAAGTAAAACTAAGATTTGCAATAAAAGGTCTATTTAATGCATCAAATATTCCCCAGTGTATTATTACACTTTGCAACTGTTAAACTACAATCATATAAATATAACAAGCATTGTGTTACGAGAACACCAGGGACTAGTGAGTTCTCTGAACCACAGCAAAGTTAGCGCTGGTTATACCTGGTTAAGGAGTCTTAGGAGTCGCCGGTCTTCAACCTTAAGGCTGGGTTCACACGAGCATATGATGCGCAGCGCATCATACGCTCATGCGAAAACAAAAAAATACAGCTCCGTGCTTCCCTATTTAACTTACCTTGTTCTGTCCAGATGAGCGCGCAAGCACGAACGCCGGCCGTACGCTGGCCGTCACATTTTTACCAGCATACGGCCGGAACAAGGTAAGTCAATGGGACTTGAAGCGCTGCATTTTGATGCTGGGTTTCACGAGCGTATGATGCACTGCGCATCATACGCTCATGTGAATCTAGCCTAACCCCTGCAAGGGGTTATGGCCTTTGCTGCAAGTGCAACTCTCCGCTGGTAGTAGTTGGTGTAACAGGATCACTGTGAAAACTCTACGAAAAAGACATCCAGAAACCAGTAGTAGAGATTCAGTAAACTCAAAAGCAGCAAAATGCTAAGCTTGGGCCTCAGTCACCCGAACAAGAGACAATTTAAATTTTCCGCCACATGCTCCTGCAGCAGGAGGAGGGAAAGAGATCACTGTTGCCAGGCAACAGCAGCACTGAGTCGAAGAAGCCAACATATCGCTGGTACCATGGAAAGGAGCTGGTACGGTAGCACTACCGACTCGTGATGCATGGTCCAAAATGAAAATCCTATTTTTTTTCAAGTGAAGTCATGAAGGCACAAATATTAAGCAGGAATAAAGTAGATACAAAGGAGAAAGAGGCAATAGACTAGATTATTGTACACATTGAAATGGTCTAAGTTTGACCTGTAAAGGATAAGGAATAATGTCTGGATTTATATAGCACAAAATCCAGGAAACTCTTTGCTTTCTCGTGAACCATAATTCCAGGACAGCTAGAATTCATGTGAAATAGTTGTTTGGGGGTTTTCCCATCAGTGTCCAATACTGCAGGTATTAATACCCTAGTCTCTTGATTTATACCTCAGTAATTCTACAATTCCTTTATAGCCCTCTTCAAGCTATAAGTTCTTGTATTTTCCATATTGTGTCCTAGCAAGGTGTCAAGATTATTAAACTACCTGTCCAAATGAAATAAAAACAATACAATTTATTGTTTGCTTCCTCATTAAATGGATACTATTGTCAGAATAAAATGGTGTTTATGCCTAGAATTAATGTGAATAGTTTTTAACTTTACTTTGGACCTGATTGACTAAAGGGCAAATAGTTGTGTAAAGCACTGAATTCGCATCTATTTGCCACTTCCCCATGTTTGCGCTTCAATGTGGCGAATATGTGACCAATTCAGGTGACTATGATAATCGTGATCTTACAGAGCACTTTGCATCACTGCGTGTGTGCACAGGTACTTCCACTATAGACTAAGCAGCGGAGTGTGTTGAAGGAGCGATCGTGACTAGGTCAGTGGTTCTCAACCTACCTAATGCCATGACCCCCGCGATAACATCATCACGCTGGGCGTATCTGTATGTGAGCGGACCCGCCTGAGATGGATAGAGGAGCGGTGTGTTCCAATGGTCTTAGGCGACCCCTGTGAAAGCATCGTTCGACCCCCAAAGGGGTCGCGACCCACAAGTTGAGAATCACTGGACTAGGTGACTGTTCCAAATTCACCCATTTGACTTCGCCACATCAGAGTGGCTAATTGAGGGGCTGAAGCCAGGGTTCCACATTCTACTTCTCTCCAATTGACTATGCCACAGACTAATATTATGCATGGAACTGAATTGCTTTATTCGTGTGTATAAAGTGCAGGCACAAATGTCGGGTTCAATATTTGAATTTTAAAAAAAACTTTTTTTGGAATTTACCCCCCTGCCTACATACCTAAGAGAGAGGTGACCTTTCATCCGAGCTGCCTATAGGTGAGATTGTTTTGTGGCTATAGGGAAACTTGTCACTAATTCCTGCTGATTACATTCCCATCACTGATGGCTGAACTGTCCTGAATAGATTTTATCATAAAAGTGGGATATATAGGAAAAGCCAACACAGCAAATTTAATCAATGAAAATGTATAATATTTAACTGTACTAACACTGGATCTATCATGCAATTTAATACGGTAGCACAATGTATTAAGAATGTCTGTATAATTAAATGGGATTATGAAAACACTTGGTAAATATACACAGTGGCAGCAAAATTGGAATGGAAAGTACCTAATGAATAGTGGGATTGATTACATTCAGTCTGTAAAATGATTTATAAGAGACTTTATACAATAGTAGATACTGTAAATAATATCTCCATACATGTAAAAATCACTGAATTGACAAGAAGAAACAAACAAGAAAAGATCATAATGCTTGTCTTATCTAGACAGATTACTGCTACCTTGTAAGCTCTGCAGGGCAGACCTCCATCTTCTTGTTTCAATCTGTAAAAATGGCATTTTCGATTTGGAAATCCGGATTTCTCTTCGTTATATATAAGCTGCTCAATGCGGCAGCCACTGGGGAGACTCATCTCTCCCCAGCACTTCCTGGTTTGGCTTAGCCAATCAGGAGCCGCTGACATCACGGATGACGTCAGCAGCGGCAAATACAATTGGCTGAGCGCTGCTATTTGAATTTGCCGCCGCTGATGTCATCTGTGACGTCAGCAGCTCCTGATTGGCTAAGCCAAACCAGGAAGCGCTAGGGATAGATGAGTCTCCACAGCGGCTGCCGGCATTGAGCAGCCAGATGTAACGAGCGGTGCACGCATGGAAGCACCGCTCGTTACATTTACTAGACACAACAGAAATCTGGATTTCAAAAACGAAAAATTTCGAAATCCAGATTTCCAAATCAAAAATGCCATTTTTAATTTTAGTAAATGAAAAAGTCAAATTTTGTAAAATCGCAAAATTCAATTTTAGTAAATTTCACCCTTAGAGTGATGTATCTTTATGATTCTATTCTCGTAATTTACTTCACTCGTTCTATGTTAACACTGCTTCCATGTCTGTATTATAACTGTATTGTTAAACTGTACAGTGATGCGCATCTAAGCGGTGCTTTTTTTTTTTTAAATATATACATACATTATTGGCTGAAGCAAAAATAGTTGTGTACAGGAGTGAATTTGCCACTTCCCCATATTCTGCGATGTGGCGAATTCACCAGCTAAAGATGGTCACACACTACACAATAGACTGCTACTGACGCGTTTGCAACTATACTACGGGAATATTATCGTGGTTGCGGATTTTCTATGGGAATTCTCTGTCTAATCCATAAGGAGTACAGAATCATAGAGTAGACAACCGAAGTGATGCGAATTCACTTAGATGGGCGAATTGGCACTTTAGTCAATAACCCCTTAAATTGTTTCTAGAAACCAAGATATTTTGCAATTTAGCTTTAACAATTAGGCTTTCGAGTGCACTTCCTGAATATGTATTATCTAAAGCACCATAGACAACAACGGGACTTGGTGAGGTCTGTTTAACAACATGGCTGCTATCAGTAAAGTTAAAAACAGACAGAAAGCAATGCAATTCATGAATGTAACTTCAAAGATAACAATTTTACAAGTGCTGTATTTAAATAACTGACATGTCAATCCCAGTGGGAATTTTTACTGGTCCTGTAAAATTGTGCTCCGTGTCAATCCAAATGACGCTTTGTTTGAGTGTTACTGGTCCTATCATTTCAGCTTAAGACTTATTTTTATTATCATCAAATTGCGAGTTTATAGTTTGCGACAATTTAGAAATAAAAAAAAAAATAGAGCAGGAACTGATTACCTTCCCCCCTTCAAAAAATCAATTTCAGATTCTACCGAGGCTCTGCGTAGTTTGTCCATTTGCTTTCAAATTGTCCTGTGGATTGCAAATTAGAGTGTATGTGAAAAGAACGTATTGAAATAGACAGCCAGCTTATAATGTTTTTTTTCCATTTGCAACCATGGCTGAAATGTAATTTTCCGGTAACGCAGAATATTAAAATGTTGTATTATGCAGATACAATCTGAATATAGTTATACTTATTAATTACTGAACGCAGGGGCACCTTTTAAAATTCAGCATAACGTTTTATTTAAATGGCGATGTTTCAGCGTAAATTAGACGTTAGTCAATCACTGGTTTTAAACACCTACATTTATAAACCTTTGAATAGGGTAGTTAAATGGGTTGCGACACTTTAAAACAGCTGCATTTTCTTACCAGAATATTATGGCGACTCCATCTTTTGAATTAAAAAAAAACACAAGTACTTTATTGCTTTAAAATGAACTGGAAAAAAATGCTAGAATATTGCAAGACGGGTCATATATTATTACCTGAGCATTTTTACTATTCTTCGTTCATTAGATAATTACAGGGAGTCTTTCTGCAGCAATAGACTCTTAATTAGCAGCTGTTTTAGATGAAAAATTGACATGCCTTCGCTATTGTAATCATCTGTAAAATGCATGCATTTTGAAAGTATTTTCTTTTTTACGGATATAGTCCTATAATTATAAATGTGGGTATACTGGGATCTTGTAGTCATGTCCATCATTAAGTATCAATAAAAGCCCTATAAAGAGCACTTAGCAAGAACTACAATTATATTTTCAAGTGGCAAAGTTAAGTTTTATTCCGATTTACCCAGAATTTTAATTTTACAGAGGTGATACCTTTATTAGAAAGAAAGTTTTACATGTGTGAAAATTGGGTTTGTATCTATCATGACTGTTGAGTGTTGTGTAGAGGGGGCAGGTGATACAGGTCTATGCCTCCAACAGTGACAGTATGATGTGTGTTGTATGTCATCACTCATGTAGGTAGAAGACGGGCAATAAGTAATTCCTTGATAGTTGGGGCAATACTGATTGGAGGAGAAACCTCTGTCCAAAGGGAAATAGAAGCAAGGGGTGGTATTTAAGAAAGTCGGAAAGACCGCTATAGGTGTTTTCCGACTTTCTTGTGGTCCCGATTTCCACATTATGGAAATCCGTATTTTTCGATTTCCATAATCTGGTAATCGGATATTTGTACCGAAAAAATCCAAAGCCATTATAATTTATGGCTACGGATCGGTACAAATACCCAATTTCCATATTATAGAAATAGAGAAACACCGATTTCCATAATGTGGAAATCGGGACTGCCCTTATTAAGCCCGAAAAGACTCCAGTCGAGTCTTTTCAGGCTTAATAAATACCGCCCTTTGTGTCAGTAAGGAAGGGTTCATTAGAAGACAGCTATACTAGCAAAAAAGGTTATCATGACAAGGTATCAAATGAACCCCTCACTAAGACTGCCCATTATCATCTTAAACCCTTCTCTCTTGCTGCACATCCACCAAGAGCAATCCATTAATGTTTCAAAACTAAACTTATTAGGAAAAATACTTACCTGATAGCTTTAGCACTAAGGGGGTCATTCCGGTAGCTCAGAATTTTCTGTCCCGAATTCACTTATAGCGAACTCCCATTATAAAGTCGCGACCACAACAATTCTTCCATTATAAAATCACGACCGCGACAATTTTTAAGTCGCAGTCACGACTTTATAATGGGAGTTCGCTATAAGTGAATTCGGGACAGAAAATTCAGAGCTACCGGAATGACCCCCTATGTGTACTGCTTCTGGATCAGCTTTCATCTCACGATCCACAGCCCAGGATTGTGAGATAAAGCTACCGGCTGCCTCTAGCTTCTGGCCCCCTGTATTTGACGTATTCAGAGTCATAGTACCCGCACCCCTGGCTCAGTTCGCTCAGTTCAGATTGCTTTTTTTTCATTCTGCACATGCACTTTATGTTCAGTTTGGTGAACTGGGCAGGGGGCAGGTACCATGATGCTTTACACGTCAGATGCAGGGGCAGGAGTGAGAAGCAGCACTTATTTAAAAGCACCTATAGGCTAATGAGCTGACACTTTGTTACTACACTTGTTACCCTCCTGTTTATGTAAGTCTTCCTCCTATATAGATTGCAAGCTCTATGAGGCAGGGACATCCATCCTCTTGTTTCAATCACGGCCTGGCACTTAGAGTGATGTATTTTCTTGATTACATGCTTGTAATTTACTTCACTTGTTCTTTGTTAAGCACTTTCCCATGTCTGTATTATAATTATATTCTTGAATCGTACAGTGCTGAGTATGGTAGTGGCGCTTTATAAATAAAAATATACATACGTACATACAATACATACATACCAATATAAGTTTTCAATTTAACTTCAAATCAGTGGTTTTCAATGTAACTTTTACTTATATAACTTTTACACACACACACAAATATATATATATAGCGGAGGTTGTTGATGGCGCCCCCCCGCGCTCGGCTCCCCGGGATGCCCGCCCGCCCCTAGGAACGGCCCTGCCCACAAAATGCCGCCCCCACAGCACGTGTACGCCACTGATAAAGATATTTATTAAACTATAAATTCTACAGTCAAAGTGAATTTGCATCATTTCATGTCACTATGCGAATTCACTACTCCTTATTCACTAAGTGGCAGAGAGAACGGCATCGGACATGATTTCTTGCGTAGATGCTCAGTAAACACATGTGCAAAGCAATGTGAACAGCTCCGTACGTCTGTGATTACGGCTGAATTAGACATCAATTTGAAATGTCGCAGAGTTTTCTGAATAAGCATAGGTGGAGAAGTGACAAATGAACGCGTATTTGGATCTTTATGTGACTGACCTGTTATGAATAATCCCCAATAACTAAATGAAAAATACAGTATCAAATGATTTGTTTCTAGCTGAAAGTGATGCTTCTATGTTTGTCTGAGATGGTAACATTTTCAGCCTGTTTATATATGCGCGTATATGTATATATAGGCGTCATGTATATGGTCCAAGCTGAATTGTAAGATGGGACCTTTGTGGGATCTACACATTAGATATTGTGTTTTTATTTTTTCACTTTACAGTACACCTTTATAGCATCTGTCAGTATTAACGATGACCACCGGTGTCAAGCGTCAACCCAAATATCTTTTTAAACATCTTTTAATAGAACGTTCAAAACTTTTTCTTCAATTATAAGTTCTATCTGGTCTAAAAATAAAAAATTACAAGTGGCATTAAAACCAAATTGGACGTTCTTGAATTAAAGAGGCTGGAAGTAATTAGGACAATGTTTTCTTGGATCGAATGTTGTTTTGTGCCGTTTTGGCAGTACAAATATAAAACTTCAATGAGTAAGAATCATTCATATTGAGAAACAGCTGCATGCCAGGGAAATCTCTTCTTAAGAAGCATTATTAAACATGTACAAAGAAAAAAAAAAATCAAGCTTCCTCATTAGTTCACAAACAAAACTGCTATTCGGTTATATTGTAAGGCTTCGAATCTCGGAACATGAGCCGTCTCCAAGCATAAACTTTGCCGGCCTTTCTTTTGTAAAATAAATGCACATATGCAACCAAGACAATGCATATGTCCTCCTTATTTTATTCACATCACATTCCAAGTCTTTTACTGACTGAAATTCACAAGAACTCCTCTCTGTGTGAAAGTAATTTCAGAAAGTAATCTAGTTTATGGAAATCAAAGACATCAAAACACAAAAACACAGTTTCCCAATAAGTGCTTTGCTTCTAATATTTGACATGGAAATTTGTATAATCCCTCTGGGCCGCGTGAGTTTCACCAGCGTTAACGTCTCTTGAAATGAATTCGACAAATGTTTATTTGGAATGCAAACCATACAAATAATTTAAGTACACGGAGGAATCTAATGGAATCTGTGGTAATGATGCGGAACTCGGGCTTCCAAAGGTTAAAAAAGTATAAATGTTAACTGGCGACTGGAAAATGAAGCGGTCGCTTTCGGAAAGTAATGGCACGTGAAGGATAATGTAATTTTCATCTTAAAACATTATTGAAAATAATTCCACAGTTTGCATAAAAATACCACTGACGTTTACATTTGTTATTCAGTAAAATGTATAGGCATGAAGCTATACAATGGCATGTAAAAAGAAAAGACAAACATGAATGTAAGTATGGACAATAATGGAAAGAAAAATGTTACACACGTTAGTACATAGCTAGAAGCATTTCAAAAAACGGACTGCATTTTCCTTTTTCCAATAACCTCTTTAGTCACAATACTTTGCTACTCACGGGTGGGAGTAAATTTCCTTTTTATAAAATGTAGACAACTTCATGGATCAATTTCACATTAACAGTCGATTTGAACATCTTTGAGAGGGAGAAATGACATTCTAGGAAAAGTTCAAATGGATGCAATGAAGCAAATGCCGCTTTAGTGATCACATGACCAAACATTACAGTAATACTTTTATTGTTCCTGTCCCTGACTTGTTGTCAAGGGCATTTTTTGCAAGAGTATTTGTAAATGCTTCTGTCCCCTTTTTGTTTCTCTATTCTATTTATAATTATATTTTACTTTCAAATCCTTTATTATATGGCTCCTGGGGAAAACTCATTTAGCACTAAATATAAAAATACATGGAGGTTAACGGGAATGGCCCTACCCCTTCGTTCTTGGAGAAATTGATAAAATCATCATCTTACTTGTATGTGTGTATGTATAATTTTATTTATAAAGTGCCACAAATTTACACAGCGCTGTACAGATTAACAACACAAATACAATACAGACATGGGAAAAATACAATAAACAATACAAGTGTAGTATCACAAGGATAGTTCATTTAAGTGCTAGGTTGTGGATGATGCATGAGGTTGGAGGTCCCTGCCCCGTAGAGCTTACAATCTAAATGGGAGGAAGACATTACATATACAGATAGGAGTGGAATAAGAACTGTACAAATGTGCCGAAACACAGGTCAATAAATACGAAATATTAAACATAACTAACTAAATAAGGATAAAATAAAATATATACATAAAAGTCAGTGGTAAATATCAGTGCTAGTGCTCCAGAAGGTAGGATTTCAGTTTGGTTTTAAAAGTACAGA
>JAKJJM010102072.1:0-13336 GCA_021901965.1 Pipa carvalhoi
AGATACAGATAGATAGATACAGATAGATACAGATAGATAGATACAGATAGATAGATAGATACAGATAGATAGATAGATAGATAGATAGATAGATACAGATAGATCTATCTATCTATCTATCTATCTATCTGTACATGTATGTTTGCTGGTATGGTAATTTGTAACAGTTCCTTAAGACAAAACCTGACAAAATGATATATGGGCATCATATATCCATTATGATGCATATATCCATTATGATGCATATATCCATTTTTTGGAATGCACATCATTTAATTCACTTTCACCTCACAACTCCTGGAATGGAATGGAACTGCTAGTGGCATTATGCATGGTACCACCATCCTCGTATGGGCCATTTTCTGTAAGTCTACTGGAACAGCCACTCTCTTTGAGGGGTTATCTACTGGTAGTTCAGGAATGTTCATCGTAGAACCTTAGAAGTTGATTACTAGAACTATAGGGCATAATTGGGAAAGCTAACATGTTCACAGGACTATCACTTTAACTGTTTCTGTGAGGGATCCCCATGGGTACTAAGCTTCATATCCCCTGATGTTGGATCAACATTCCCCTCGTGTCCTCAAGAGATGAGTTCTGCTGGGCAGGAATTTATGTGGAAGAAGCAGTAAAATATCACTGGAGATAATCTCTCAGAACAGAACTGTTCTGTTAAAACTGTTAAAAGAGTTCTTAGAAAAAAATGGTGGGGGGGAGTCGCACACATCTTCTTAAAGGGAATAATAACTAGTAGAGGAAAAATTGTCCAACCTTCAGGTGTATAATAATACACAGTATTATAAAAAAAAGCACCAACTGCTCAATTATTATAAATAAGGAAAACCCCCATTTATTGAAGAAAGTAAAGAGTAATGAGATTTTCCCACAATTCCACCCTGGACTTCATCTGCATGGAGTTTGTATATCCTCCCTGCAACTGCGTGGGTTTCCTCTGGGCACTCTGGTTTCCTCCAGGCACTCTGGTTTCCTCCCACAATCCAAAAACATACATCTGTGTGTGTGACTGAATAGAGAAACTAGATTGTAAGCTCTACGGGGCATGAAGTGAATGATGAATCTCTGTAAAGCGCTGTGTAATATATCAGCGCTATATAAATAAGTCATTACAATACAGTAACAGTTGACCAGTGCTGTTTTTATCTAAAGCATTGCATTTTGGGTCTGGCTTGGAGACCCCACATCTGCCTAGCTTCTCTCCTTTTTAATGTGAAAGTGCTTGGAATTTTCCTTTTTCTACACTTTATAATAATACACGTCACATGCACATTATTATAATGTCAAATATTTAGTTAAGTAGATAAACAGTGTGATAAAATAACAAGTATTTACATTTTGGAAAATGCAGCCATTTCATGGGAAATGTCTTGCTTGATTTTGTTTTTATTTCCCTCTTTACAAACACAACCCTCTTGCTTCATGTCTGAAGTGTTAGCAACAAAGTACAAGTCACATCGATCATATCTAAATCCTTTTGTTTTAAGTAAAGGTAATCATTGAGAATGATCATATCCTTTCAAAGTAAGTCCAGCACTGCTTTACTTACATTGACAAGGAGGCACTAATAATGTATTAGTCCTGTTAGTTGTGAAGGACCTTGCTCAGTGTCAGACTTGCTTTAAAGTTGTGTTAGTTTGGGAAATGTAAAATATGTTCCACTTCAATTTATAATAAATAATTCCATGTGTAGTTAATGATAACATCATCCAAAGCAGACAAAGAGCTGTCCATTGTTTAAAATCTAGGTGGAAGCCTTTTTAAAAATATCTTGGCTTCAAGGGTCTTAGCTTTATAGACAACATGAAACAAGAGCCCGTGGCCTTGGCCAGAAGAGAAAAATGTGATTGTTATTATTAGACACAAGCCTGGGTTCTTTAAACATGATAACTATTTATGTTGGATCACTGTTTTCATTTTTCCTGAAAAACACGTGACCCTTTCATTTATTTATGTATAGAAAACCTAAAATTATATTTTATGGAGCCAGAAAATGATTTCGAGAATGCTGCTTAAGTAATTGAAACTGAAGACTACAGTTTTTGTATGTGTAAAGTATAGTCTTAACAACACACATTGATATACATATACACAGTAATATCCATCAATTCTTTACACATACGCATTAATATCCATCAATACTTTACACATACCCATTAATATCCGTCAATTCTTTACACATACGCATTAATATCCATCAATACTTTACACATACGCATTAATATCCATCAATACTTTACAAATACGCATTAACATACATCAATACTTTACATATATGCATTAACATACATCAATACTTTACATATATGCATTAACATACATCAATACTTTACATATATGCATTAATATACATCAGTTCTTTGCATATACCCATTAACATACATCAATACTTTACATATACGCATTAATATCCATCAATACTTTACACATACGCATTAATATCCATCAATACTTTACACATACGCATTAATATCCATCAATACTTTACACATACGCATTAATATCCATCAGTACTTTACATACTGCAGTTTGACTAGATGGAATATAACTATTAAAAATGGATGAAAGGGATATTACCATAAAAAAAAAGTTTTTCTGTTTCCTAAAACAGTATATATTGTTTAGTAAAATAAATTAGCACTGAAAAGAATATGATCTGATTTAATTGCACAGAGGATGACTTTTCGCTCTCACTTAAAGCAAAGCTAAAACCTAGAAATTGTTAGGGCTAGAATATTTCAGCTTTAGGAAACTGTTGAACGTGCCTAAATGTACAGTAGCCTGATGTGGCTTATAATCCATGTCTATAAAGTTGCCACTGTTTTGGCACCATATTTTTCATGCTTAAGGCGAAATCTACTAAAGTTTCGCAGCGAAAATAGGCAAAAAAGTCTAACTTTATGTTTTTGACCTTTTTGTCCTCATTTTTTGCCCATTTTCGCAGTGAAAAACAGGCTAAAAATGGGGATGAAAATGTAAAAAAAAAAATAAATCATTTTCAACTTTAGTAAATTTCGTCCTAGCTCCTGTAGGTGTGTGCTGATTAGGGACTGAGGCAAAATAGCCTAACTAAAACCTCACTCTATGGGCCTTATTGACTAAATGCTAAATAGTCAGGTAAAGTTCTCAAATTTGGTATTTGGCGTTGTATTTATATAGCGCTACTATATTACGCAGTGCATCTATTCGCCAATTCTCCATGTTTTCTTATTCATCAAACCTTGTGTTGTGGTGAAAACGCGACCAATTTGGATAACTGCGATAGTCGCGATCTTACAGAGCACTTTGCATCACTTTGCATGCACATGCACAGATGCTTATAACTGTTGACTAAGCTGAGGAATGTGTCAAAGAAGCGAATGTGACTAGGTGCACTGCTCTGAATTGACCTATTTGACTTCACCACAGCAGAGTGGCTAATTGAGGGGCTGATGGTAGGGCTCTGTATTCTATTTCTATCTGACTAACTACGCCACACAACGCATCCAAAAGCGATTGTCGCTATGCACTTGTTCTACAAGTCTATTTACCACTTAGCCAATAATTAGAAGTGAATTTGCAACTATTTTGGAGATGCAACTTGAATTGCAGTGAGGTGAATTCGACAGGTGAATTCAGCCTTTAGTCAATGAGACCCTATAGCTATCAAATAACTATAATATTGAAACCAGAATAATAAGAATAAAGAAATATTTTATTTTTTTCAGCTCAAACTAAAGTACCTCTACATGCATTTAGGCTTTTCGTCCTGTTTGTTAAGTAGAAAACATTGTTAAATTGATACTCACACATTACCCTTTAAAGAGAAAGACTAGATATTCTGTGTGTGAAATATGTCTGAATAGAATATAGTATAGAATTATAGTATGTTATAATACTCTAAAAGTGTACCTCATTTAATATAATATTGGCATGAGTAGTGTAGAGTTCCACTTCATCCCTCAGGTGATCCCCCTGAACTGTTAGTGGGATAGTCTATGCAATACAAAACTGCTGCCCTGAACATAAGTTATATAAAAGAATGCATATTCATTGTGTTTGTTCAACGCTGTATAGACATCATATATACTAAAGGACAGCCATGGGTGCCGCAGAATGAAAACTAAGGGGGGGCAGCACTGTGACTTCATGACATCACCATCACATGACATATCAGGAGTAGTTATAAACATTGGATGCGCCCCCTGTGGATGTGGTAGAAGCCATACAGTAGGCAGATAGGCCCCTGACGACCTTCATTTTGCCCCCCCCTTCCGAATGCCCATGAGGACAGCACCTCTGAAAATAGAAAAATAACTTTACAATTTCCTTCATTAGCTTGAGAAAAGGCTGCTGTATAAGCCCAAACATTGTTTTGCTTTGCTAACCTGCATGCCTAGTGATATTGACATTTTGGATCAAAGACGTTTGTAAAGTTTCTTTTATAGTTTGAGAGGTTTTGTCCTTTTCCTGAGAGAGAGAATAAGCCATAAATCAAAGCCACATATAGAGACCTGTAAAATTACACTGGGTGACCCAGGATGGATCTATTCAGTCTCTCGCAAAAAATGTTACTAGAAATAGGATTAGAGTAACTGTAATAGGGCAAATTGAAGATAAATGAACATAAAAAGTGCAGCTGAGGTCCCATTGAAGAGTTAAGGTGGGTTAGACACTGGTAAATACAATACATTTTACTATGAGGAAGGGCTGGAGGAATGTATAGTGTAAGGTCCTTCAGTGGGGGGAGAGCCCTAATAATGCATACAATTGCTCTATATACAAGAAGTCAGGTAGATGAGCTTTTCAGTTTGTTCCCCAGAGATCAGTTTCAATGTAGAAATCAGATGTACATTATATCTACTGTTGCTGATTCAGAACATTTTTTTCTTTTTATACTTTACTCTGAAAAATAAAATTCCAATAAATGTGTGTGACTAAAAGATTTAATCCAATAAACATTGCTAAACATGGAAAATGCCTGTTTGACTCTAACCTTTTACAGAAGACCAAAATAGGATGACAGGGCAGAGAATCTTGATGAGTGGAATATACAGCTATACATTGTAACAATGAGCACATTTTGATGTTCTGCAAATTAATTCAAGGCCGTGGAGTCGGTAAGCCAAAGCTCCAACTCCAACTCCTCAATTTCCCCTAACTCCGACTCCCACTCCCACTCCCGACTCCGACTCCCTCATACATGGCACATGTTTAAGAGATAACTTAATTTAAGCTTTTTATCATCCTTATAATACAATAATCAAATTATTTAAGTAGAAAATAAAATATATTTATTGGATACAACTTTAAATTGTACCAATTTGTTATATATTTTGGGAGTCAGAGTCGGTCCATTTTATAACGATTCCGACTCCACCAAAATGGGCACCGACTCCAACTCCGACTCCATGGCCCTGAATTAATTGAAAACCTATTAAATCTCCTACAACAAATATATATCTTACATGTATAGCAAATACATTCCCTTTTGTTCTGAAGATTCTAGAAAACATCTTTTTTATTAATTGACCTACACCGCAAAGACAACCAAAATTGCTAGCGTACAATCTCAACCTCCATGACATTATGCAGTCCAACTGAGCATCCATGCCAGAATGAGAAATAAAAACTTCATTCTAATGCCTGTGGTTAAACCAGCAGCAAGCCGCGGTGCACTGGTAACCAACTGTGTCATTTTTAGGCAAGTAATACAGTAAAATCACATTCTGCAACTTTGCAAAACATCTCTTTTTCTAGCCACAGAAGTTTCCTGCATTGGAGAGAATACAGACCTAAAGTGCAAAAAAATCCATATTTAATAAAATAAAACTTAATCTTTGTGACATGGGGCAGGAAATGTTTGAAACGGTCAGCGAGCGGAGCAGACAGTAAAGCCCCAATCCAGATATAATTTGTTATAGCTTGGTTTATGGACACATTAAAAGCAGAACATCCAATGATTGTGGGATAAGGCCTGCGTGCTCGCTAACTGACAGAATCCACATTTATGAGACTGAAAGCCTGACTGGTGGTAGAGATTTGCTGTCTGGAGCCACAATGTCTGCCTGACCCCATACTACCTGATTCTGATGTGAAAAGAGGCTGAAAACAATAATAGATAAGGACAGGAGCCAACGCTTCATAAAAACAAATACAGTCATGGCAAGATGTGCTTACCAAGATGTTATGTGTACTTCAGGTGGTAGAGACGATAACCCTGTACTTTTACAATAAAAGAGAGATTTACTCGAGAGACTGTCTCACATTTCAGCACCCAAGCTTAAAATACACAGTGGAAGATGTAAGGGAATCACTTTCATCTTCTTCTCTTTGAAGCAAATCTTTTTGTCTTCTCGTGCTTTTTTATTTCTTTAAATTGTGCAGCATAGTACATTTTACATTTTACTGACTATATCCAAAACATAATGAGCCTCATTAACTAAAGTGCGAATAGTCACGTAGACCTATGAATTCACCTCTATTCTCCACTTCCCCATGTTTGTTTATTGAGCAAAGTCTGCGAAGTGGCAAACGCAACCAATTCGAGTGACTACGCGGAGTTCTTCGCATAATTTTGCATGCACATGCACAGGTACTTCTATTACTGACTAAGCGGAGGAGTGTGTCGAATGTGCAAATGAGACTAGGTGAACTGCTCCGAATTCACCTGTTTCGCTTTGCCACTTCAGACTGGCGAATTGGAGGGGTTGATGCCAGGGCTCCAGTGTTGTATAAGGTGACTATTCATTCAAAAGTGACAATGGCGACTGTGATTAAATGACAACATGACCTAGTGACAAGGTTACATAGAAATAGATAGAATATTCACAGAATACAGTTAGTGGGATGTATGTATGTATGTATCATTTTATTTATAAAGCGCCACAAATTTACGCAGCTCTGTACAATTTAACAATACATACAATACAGACATGGGAAAAGTGCAATAAACAATACAAGTGTAGTATCGCAAGGATAGTTCACTTTAAGTGCTAGGTTGTGGATGACACAAGAGGTTGGATGTCCCTGCCCCGTAGAGCTTACAGTCTAAATGATATGATGAATTTGCCTCATTCCGCATGACTTATCCTACTTCTATCTGACTGACTACATCACACTACGCATCCAACAGCGTTCGCCACTGTCCACCTGTTCGACAAGTGTATTTTCCAATTAGTCAATAGTGAGAAGTGAATTTGTGACTATTTTGGTGATGTGACTCGAATTGTAGCAAAGTGAATTTGACAGGTGTATTTGCACTTTAGTCAGTGAGGCTCAATGTCTTCTAAAATGGTGAAGGTTTTGACATTTCAATGCTGCTTCAGTATATCCGGAGATTCTGCAGGTAGTACGTGATTACCATCATCAGTGCTGAATCTTTTTACAATGGTACTGATTATATGCAATACTGATTTTGTAAGAAACAGAAAGTTCCTTCCCTTTTAAAACATATAATTAGAGTATAATAAAGATTAGTATGTATTATGTAGATTGCCTAGCATTGCTAATGTAAAGCCACCAGCATCTGCTAGTGGTAAAAGAAAGTGGGCTGGTTCAGACAAGCAACTGAGGTCCAAAAGGCATCATGCTGTTCTGGTGAGTGGCAAATGATTGGGCCTACACCCATAAGACTTCTCTAGCTGTCATGTCAAGTGCTACTGTTGTTTTGTACTAAATTGTATAGTGAACTGATACATTATTGTTCTCTATTGTGTTTCCCTGTGTTTGTGTCCTATATGTATACTATATACTGTACAAAACTGTACTGCCACTGTGAGTAGCAACATAAAGAATCCCCAACCAAAAGAAGCCTTTCCACAGGATTTAAAAAAGTGTAATTTGTGACCTTCTACATATATAACCTTAAAAATGGATTTTTGGTGTTAATTATATTAGGGTTAACCTAGTCATCTTTATTTGGATAGATCTTCCAGGCTTCTAGGATAAATCCACATACACACTGCTCTAGGACAACCCTGAGCTCAAACTATTGTCCACCTCAAGAAACTAAAAATAAAAACTAATTGCATCAGCGCCAGTTTCTGTGTCACTGCTGAATACTTTTTTATTTAAAAATTACAGGAACAGTAAACTTTCTGTTTGTGGAATATCCTGATTCATTAAAAGTCCCTATTGCCAAATGAGGTAGACTCTATTCTTGTCTAGCAATCAGCAACATCAAATACCTCCCTATTCTTAATAAGTGTTCACTCTCAGGGGGTCATTCCGGTAGGTCTGAATTTTCCATACCGAATTCACTTATAGCGAACTCCCATTATAAAGTCGCGACCGTGACTAAAAAATTGTCGCAGTCACGATTTTATAATGTAAGAATTGTCGCGGTCGCGACTTTATAATGGGAGTTCGCTATAAGTGAATTCGGGATGGAAAATTCAGACCTACCGGAATGACCCCCAAGGAGTTCTTCCAAGCATGTTTTTCTATATGAAGCAAAACTCTCACATCTCACCATTTCCTTGTTCTTCCAGGGACACTACTCGACAATACACTGCAGTTATTTTTTAGCAGTAAACTGCCTGTGGCCATGCTTTCAAGCAATGATGTCAGTGGTATGCATGTAGATAGATTTATATTTATAAAGTGCCACTAGGTTACGCAGCACTGTTTATTATGAAAATACGATTAAATATAAAACCATGGGAGAATTGCTTAACTTTGTACAAGTGAAGTAAATTAGAAGCATAAAACCATGAAGATACATCACTCTAAGAGCGAAATTTGAAAAAATGATTTTTTTCAACTTTTTTGCTGCGAAAACATTTTGCTGCAAAATTTCGCCCCAAGTGCTAGGCAGTGAAGTACACAAGGCAAGCGAATGTGGAATTCAGCTCGTGTACTCAGCCGACATTGCATGATACTGGCAAGCGCTGGGTCTCAGTATTACCTGTTTGGCAGTCAATCCAGTGCTAATATCCTGTGCTATTTTCTGGCATTTTGGCTGTGTTTACTCTTTATCCTGCCTGCCTACAGGTTCCAGATTCCTCTGCACGTTCTGTTACAGTCCTTTGAATGTCAGCTCTGCAGTTCAGTGTTCCTCAGCATTGTCTTTGCCTGGCTGCTTTGAGTGTTTGGTTATGCTGCTCCTGGTCTCCATGCTTAAAGGTACACTACACTCCTTGCGATCCTGTGAATGTTGCAGTTAAGCACTTCCTGTGAATTCCACAGTGTTTCAGACAGCTGCCACCAGTGTGGGGCTAACTTGAGGGCCACGACCTGGGAGTCTCCTTGCCACAAATGCCATATGGTGAATAGGGTACCAAAGGGTGAAGACTGAAGGCTCCTTAGACCCCATGAGTTTGTGCAGGGGTGGATATTTTGGGAAGCAGGCCCCCAGTGCACAATCTGCACCCGCTCCTTCTCCTGGGCCAGTGCATGATCGGCACCGGGGCCACCTCTTCCCGTGGCACACTACAGGGGACACAGCAGTGGTGGCTGGGCAACCTGGAGCATCAGGCCATGACCCACCTTGACTGCTGGAACCCCTGTAAGTAAGCTGCTGCCTTGGTGTAATCCTGTGTCAACCCCACTGTGATAAGGAGAATCCACTATCCTTCCTGTCTCCTGCACACCCCTTGTACTTATTCTTGTTTCAGTACACCTAGCTGCCTCTAGAGGTGTAACGGGCTCTAGATTTCCTACAATTCCTCCAGTGGTAACTCAGTCCCATAGTACCTCATGTGAGCCTTCTTGCAATTCACAGAATCCCTGTGACAGTTTCCTGCATAAACACTTGATGCCAATACACATGTGATGCTAGGAATATGACCTGCTGTTGTTTACAAGTGATGTGTCAGCTGATAGCTGAATACATTTTTTATATCTTTGCTTACAAAATGTGGTGGTGCAAAAGTGGTGTAAAAAGTGATTTATATATATATATATATATATTTATTTTTTTTAATTAATAATATCACTGTGTTAAACTACTATGTAAAGCAGTTGGCAGAATACATTAATATAACACAAGCTGTACATATTGGGCAAATCTTACTGCTTTGAAAATTTACATTATAATCACATTTGCAAAATGTAAAACACAATTCCATAGTTAATGTTAATGAAAAGAATATATCTTAAAAGTTAGGTTCTTCTATAAATTCCAATGAATTACCATGAGTTTCCTCCCTTCCAGACATGATATTATATCTAACAATACTTTTGCACCCCTAATTGCAAATTCAGTTGTTTTACAAAAATGTGAGAAAGAGAAACTCCTACTCTTTGCATAGCGCAAGCTGTTTAAACAGGGATGGGTGCACAGGTGGATCCTTATTATGTGCTAATGTATGTGACTGTGGAAATACTGGAGTTCAATTCTCCATAGACTTCCAACTTTCTTTTACTTAATGGTTGAATATCCTGCTATTGTTTCCCAAATGTTTGCTTATTTACTCTTCTAAACATAGGTAAACTTGTATCTCCAGATTCCCATTAAGTCTTTCTAAATAGAGTCTCACTTCTTTCTGTGAAAAAACAAAATTAAAAAGAATATTGTGCTAATTACCTTTCAGGGTAATTCATTTTCGATTATCGCATAAAGTTAAAATTGTGTTAGAGCAAAGAAAACAAACAAATCTAATTTCTAACACCTAGCGAGATTCCGACAACAATCTTACCAGTTTTTTTTAACTAGCTCAGCAAATGGCTTGGAAAATTTAAACTGGGGAATAGGGAAAATAGCACTTATTATTAATATCTTGTATTTATAATACCCTAAAGTGCTGCACATTAAAGATCTCTACAGGCTTCACAGAATAAATAATGGATATGTTATAGAGCTTAAGATAGAGGAGCTTCAAATCTAAACAAGCCTCTAAAGAATACAACTGCAAAATATAGGGCTATATTTTCTGTGTTTGCCAATGCAGATGAAGCATCCCTATTGATTGAAATCACTGCTAATTATCAGAACAATTGAAATGAAAATATTTGTGGGGCCTAGGATTAGACGGATCCTGCTTTAAAGTTTATATATTTTATTGACTCAAATGAATATAAGCCATACTGACTAACCAATACTTTAGTTCCCAGGTCACTTTTGAAATACCTGAAAGTGCCCATCTAGGGTAAACAGTTTAATAAATGACTGCCTTGCGGAGTTACTGTCACGAGCCACCTCAGAGCCAGCACTGCTTAAGCGGCTCTTGTCTGAAGCTGGCAGTGAGCAGGCTACTGGCTCACTCCCCTGACTGACACCGCACTGTTCCTAGGCAACAGTGCATGTTGGGAGCACTCTTGCTGCGCTGCTAAATGGTGGGAGATTTTAAAACTAGCTGGCTCAGACACTTGGTGTCTGAACTTCCAGCTATTTTCACAGGCTCTCAAGCTGCCTTTTTGAAGATCCAGTATTGCTCCTCAACTATCCTGTGTTCCAGATTGCCTGCTTTTGTGCTCCTACTGTTGCTTCTTAAAGGGACAGTCTGCCTGGGTTCCTATTTTTTCATTCCTGTGTTTCAGTACCATTTCAGCTACCACTGAAGGGGTAAACCCAAGGATGGTGACCTGGGTATCCCCTTGCCGCAAAAGCCATACCCCCTTATGGGCGTTAAGGGTGAAGAGTGGGGGGCTCCTTAGACTCTGTACCTTGGTGTGAACCCATGCTAAACCCCACAGTGGTACAGAGGGTCCAGCTTCTGACCGTGACAGTTACCAACAGGTTTATATAGGGGTTAAGAAGGGGACCCCCCTGTGCCATTCACATGTGGACTTTTGAGTACAGGCCAATGTAACTTATTGTCTATTATATAATGAACAATATAACTAGGTAGCCTAAAGTGTAACAGGTGTGTCTTAAAAAGTTAACTGTCATGTTGGGGGCCCCATTTGTCAGTATGTGAGGGCCTGTGATTTCTAATAGCAGCACTGATAGAGTATGTGCTACAGCTCTGTTATGCTGAGGGATATAATAACACTGTATATTCACGTGAGTGCATTTTATGGATAATACCTTTTCTTCTTGCTCCTGCTCAGCCAGACTTTTCTTGGCTTTTCTAACTATTCAAAGCATGGTCTAGGCTTCCATCAAATTAGGCACTGAGTTTTTATGTTTCAGATAATTAGAAAGTAGAGTACTGTGGTATTATTTGATACTTTATTTGGACTAACAGTTCAATGTTTAAAACAAGCTTTCAACAGATATTCCCTCTTCATCAGGTCAGAGCAGTGCTAAAGGATATACAGTTTGTAACATACATTACTCATCTTTCTAATTATTCAACTGGATTAATACGGTTCAAACCATTTTTATGTTTCAGATAGTGATTTCAGAGAAAGATAGGCAATGTTGCAGCAGAAAAGAGCAAAGCAACTGTTTTAACTAACAAACCCACAAATGCACTTAATGACCATCATGAAAGAGGCAAGGATTTACGGTCTATTGAAGAGGCAGCCATGGTGAAAACAGCTCTTATGTAATCAATGTATAAAGCATTCTTTCTGTCCTTTTTTCTGGGATGTTAGATAGTTATGGTGGGGTGGAGAACCGATGCAAACATTGTTAGAAGTGCTACCTTAGTTCAAGGATGACAGATAGCTATTTGACACAAGTAAACATTTTTATGTGAACTAAAAGGAGGCCCACTATATGATTAGGTGAGTGCAGGTCCTTTTCCAAGAGTGTGCCCTGGCCCGATGATGTCACAACACATGTGATCATGTGATGCCACTTTGGGCTACATATTGATGGAGGCTCATATAAGAAGAGAAGAGATAGCACTGGGAAAGGCAGGGAATTCACTGGGGAACCCTAAAGGTATGCACACATTAAGGTGTCCCTGGGTACACCAGGCATACCCCTTGCCTTTGACTGTAGAAAAGAGAGCTTACATCAATAAGCTTACTATGCCACATTAGAGATGATCCAACCCTGTAGCATTATTAACCCTAACGTTGTAAATGGAGACATCTTTATGATCTTGATCAGCCTAGTCCCCATAGCCACTGGCTTAGCACATGCTTAAGGCAAGGTCCCAATATGTAATTTACAGCACATGTTTGTCACAAGTGGCAAAATTTTAAATAACACCACAACATCCTCTAGAGAGCCCCATTCAGGTACCTAAAGCACTGCCAGCAACTACTTCCACTTCTATCAACAGACATTTAGGGGGTCATTCCGGTAGCTCCGAATTTTCAGTCCCGAATTCACTTATAGCGAACTCCCATTATAAAGTCGCGATTGCGACTAAAAAATTGTCGCGGTCGTGATTTTATAATGGGAGAATTGTCACGGTCGCGACTTTATAATGGGAGTTCGCTATAAGTGAATTCGGGACTGAAAATTCGGAACCTACCGGAATGACCCCCTGAATCTGAGCAC
>JAKJJM010102107.1:0-10293 GCA_021901965.1 Pipa carvalhoi
TACGGGTAGGGTGGAACGTTCTGCACTTTCTGTGGTTGTCCTGCTTGATACGGGTAGGGTGTAATGTTCTGCACTTTCTGTAGTTATTTGTGTTTTTCATATTTTACAATTTCCTTTTTCTTTTGCATGTATCTTGGGTTTATTTGATATTAATTTGAAAATAACAGCTATAAAATAGAATATAATGAGTAAATTAGAGAACATAGATTGGGGCCAATATCCCTGCAACCTCTCCTTTGGCGCTAAGGCCAAAAATCAGACCAATGGTTACTGCATATCACTATATGCAACTCCTTGCTAACCACCTTTACATACTAATGCAGTCATTACCAAAACCAAACAAAAAAATCAGACCTATACATGGGCTTTACAGCTCTAATGGCCTGAAATCTTCAATGAGCATCATGTTTATTTGGGTTCAGTGCTTTCAACTGCACGCCCATCCCCCAATGTTTCTTTTAGGTATATTAGACTCATGTAACCAGCAAATGGTGGACAAACCTGATACTAACATTATCATATATGGGTAGCTTTTATATGGGGAAAAAATCTCAGAGTTAGAGAAATACTCCTTGCTCAGAAGTGCTAGTATAGTCAGTTAACAGAATCTCAGATTTAATGACTATTAGAATGGAAGAATCTAAGAATATAGATGTAAAATACATGTATGTTTATCTGGGCAATACTGTGGTAGTCTTTAACAAAGAGCTCATGGTAACTAGACTACTTACTGTTATTATTTATGTTACAGGCTGGCTTCAACTGCTTGAATGACAATCGTATGGAAAGTTGTCACTTATTTCATAAGAAAACAAGTGTAAAATCCTAGGAGAAATGTCTAAGGAGGAAGAAGGAGGTTGTAAAGTAAGCTCCGTCTGCAAACATAGGGAACGCAAACCCAAGAAACCTCATTATATTCCACGACCATGGGGGAAGCCGTACAATTATAAGTGCTTTCAGTGTCCTTTTACTTGCATGGAGAAGTCGCATCTGTACAATCACATGAAGTATAGTTTGTGCAAGAACTCCTTGTCACTTCTTATAGAGTCAGACTGGCCTTACAAGAAAAGTAATTTCCTCATGCCTGAAATGCACCTTGTTCAAGAGCCCCAGTTAGATGGTCATTCAGAGAAAGAAGAATCCTGTGATTCCAGTGGGTTGAATTCAGTGAAGGCTAGACAGGTTGGACACAAAGAAACTGCAGATGTTCCAAATTCCCAGAACGAAGAGGAGGAGAAAGAAGATGAGGTCCTACCACACCAGGGTCACAAGGAGGTCAGAAACAGGCCTTCCTTGCAGATCAGCCCATGCAAGAGTGATGCTAATAACACTGCTACAGGGTTAAAAGGCAAGAGAGAGAAACCGGGTAAGGAAGGAGAGCCTGATTTTGTCATTACAAATGTGTTCTCTTTAGAGGGACTAAATGAAAAGGAGAGAGAAGAGCACAGACTCGCCAAGGTTTCCAGGCATCCTACAAGCAATATTGGGGTGGCACAGTCTCACCATTGGAAGCTTCTTTCCAACTCTCTTAAGAAAGCGGTGCCAGAAGTACAGTCAGGAAGCAGTGGAGCCAATAACATTCCATGCTACCCACCACCAACATACACTGACTACCAGGACAATCAAGGACTCTCTTTACTGGGCATCAACTACCCAATAAATACCAGCCTGTTCTCCTATCTGAGCCCCAGTGTAACAAGCAGTTCATCTCATCTACCATTTTTAGCTTCCACAGCACAGCTAATGCAACCTGCTCACGCCAACCAATTCCAAGCATTCCAAAACACAGAGAGATCCTCCTATCTGCCCCGGTTCTACTACCCTTTATTGTTTGAGCATGCATTTGGCACTGCTGATAATAAAATGATTTCAGGAAAGCCAGTAAGCACAACTCAGCCACCAATAAACATGGCCTACATTGCTCCAAAACCCAAGACACCTATAGAGACTCTTAAAATGTGTCTTCACAAATCTCCAGAAACTAAAATGAATATGCCATTGGGATCCGATGGCAACCTGACAAACCAAATGTCCATTCACAAGGTGATTCAGGACAGTGAGGTAAAATGGACAAACCAAACAACAGCTGAGATTCGTCAGCATCAGAAATTACCTGGCATTTATACAAGACCAGTTTCCAGTATGAACAAAAGCCCCATATCACAAAAAGGGACAGATGAAGGATCACTTTGGGCAGAGCCAAATACTAAAAAGTATCTGAAGAGGAAGGGCTGTTTTCAGAGTGAAGAACAGGATTCTGGGATGGAACCAACAGCACTGCTTGTGGGAGAAGATGACTTCCAGAATGGGTAAATGTTATCACACACAGGGAGCTGTGACAAACTGGATGTCACAGCTGCACAGCTTAACATTTATAAATTTTATATTCAAATAGTAGAAATAGGGGACAGGTCAGTGTCACAAAATAATTAGCAGCTCTACCTTAGATATCTTCAGTTGATACCAGTGGAAGTTGTCTTCCCCCAGACTACTATAAAGCAGAACATGCATAATTTTATAAACCATAACATAGTCCAAAACTCACTCAACGATGATCTCAACAAAGGGACTCTTAAGTGGACAGCTGTTAAACTTGTCAAGGAAAAGACAAGTGGGATTTTCCTTGAAACAGGACAGGCCACTCAGCTTTAAGCATACTTATCAGAAAAAAAGAAACATGTCAGGAGGATCACACCAATTCCTTTGAATGTATTCCATCCTGTGCACGGAGAAGTCACTTTTGTACAACCTTTGGATACATCTGAAGAAATTGAAGTGCTCACTATTTTTCATATAAGCTGTTAAATTGAAGAAGGGTGAATGTTTTATAGATATAATTTACACACATCAGAAAAGAGTTAAAAATAAACTAAATTATGTTGTATTCAGATCAAAATGGCTGTACTTTAGGCATATTATTTATACCTAGTGTGCCAGTATCCGTTAGGTGAGATGTGATTCTAGCTTTTGGCAAGTAGGGCTATGAGCTACATTAGAAGAAGGTACCAGTCCCTAGCAGATTTATATAGCAATTTGCTTCCCTTTAATATAGCACACAAGATGTAATAGTCTGCTGGGAGGAGGTAAGTTCCAGCTATTTCAATCAACCAAAGGGACTATGAAATGATACTTTGCATGCCATGGGCATATTTGTTCATTCAGGGGGTCATGCTGTAAAGTCTGAATTGTAGTGTAAAGGTGTCAATTTGCCAGCTAAAGACAGTGGCAATAGACTGATACTGTCACAGTCGCGACTTTATAATGAGAATATTGTCGCGGTTGTGACTTTACAAAGGAAATGTCAAAGCTGGAACTTTAAAATAGTTGTTGCAGTCGTGTCTTTATAATGGGAATCCGCTGTCTGTGAATTCGACAGTTGAATTCTCACTTTACAGAATGACCCCCTTAGACTTAATCAGCATGTGATTCTGGATTTACTAGTGGAATTTCCAGAGCAGTTCAGTTATTACTCTGAAATGTGGCATTCACAACACAAACCTCTTTACAATGCTGATGGTACCTTTACAACACAGTGAACATGTATTTGTTAGATTCCAGCACCAGGTAAACATGACGGTTGTACGATTAGACTGTACTTCTAACCTGCCGCTCTGTTGCCTGATTGAAGAATATAGTCACTTCAGCAACTCATACTTTATATTGTCTTGTTTCTCTCCTTCAGCAGCTCCTGCTCTTCATCGGTCATCTTTCCAAATGTCCGGCATGAAAAAAAATCTGTACTGGAGCTGACCGCCTGCAAAATTAGGAAAGGGTCTGAACCTGCAAATGATGGGCTAACACCAAAAAATAGCAATGCTTCCTTGCTTATTGAGGACCTCTCCAGGACACTAGAGGAATATGGGAAGGTGGAAAGAAAGCTAGCAAACCTGGTGTCTGAAGACAGCAGCAGGCAGAAGGCTTTGGGGGAGCAACTAGGGAAGATACGACTTGAGCTCCTGCGCATCCACCATACTTTAGAGAAAGCATCTTGTCCCTTTGAAGGACCATTAGACCTCTCCATTAAACGAGTAGAAGACATGAGCAAAGTAGAGGCAGACAAGACTGCACCCAATGCTACTGTGAATCTTCCACGACCTAAGTCCCCAGCTAAGCAGCTAATAAAGGTAGAAATGTTGCCACCAGAGCTGGCAGCATGTGATATTCGTCCAACCAAGTGTGAAGCAGACTCCAGCGTTCTGCTGTGCCCAGATGGTAGAGGTGCCAGTGGTGGAACAGTCCAAACACATGTATCTATACTGGATGATAACACTGGAGCCAGTGTTAACGTAGGACTTGGTAGAGGGCAACAACAGTGTTGTGAAAATGTGTAAATTCCGAGACAATTTTAAAACACAATCTAATTATAGAACTTAATTAAACGTGCTGGGTAATAATGCACTGATGTTGAAAACATAAAAAAAGAACATTTGACAAGTTTGTTTAGAGATTCTACATGTTTTATAGGACTGAACATGTAATGAAGAACCCCCGGCTTTATCATCTCAGACATGAATCAGACTGCTAATCTTCTTTATTATTGTGTAATTCAGTACCCATAATGCTGTGTTGTCTGGTCTTCCACTCTCAAAAGCTATGTGCAAAGTGTTACAAAAAGAACTAACAAAGTAAGAGCTCTCCAGTACTTACGTTCCTTAAATTAGGAGATTGATATCAACCTGCAGTACATCTATTGCAGCACAGACATTCTCAATACAAGTTGCTCATGTACGTTAATGCAAGGGCTGTGCCTATAGGTTATCCCTGAAAAGGAGCCTTTGCATAACCTTAGACCATTGTGCATCCTCACTAATGGGAGAATATAGAAAAGGCTGAAACGCCGCATTAAGTAATGTGGATGAGGAGGAATTGAGAACACATCACTTCCCTACTCCAGGGCATAGAGATATGCTTCTCCACACTCATCTGCAATGGGAACTTGGAGTTTAGAGTTTCATAAAATAGTCCCCATAGTGCAAGACCCACAGCAGCTTCCTAACAGTGACATGTGACAGCGTGAATCAGAGAATCTCCCCCTGTAAAAGACGGCAGGGGCTGCTATTTAGGCTTCCAGACAGCATTACTGCAGTACTTTTGTAGCATTCCCCAGTCTCATTTGGGTTCTTGGATTCCTCCCTCCAATAATCATCATTTGTGTGTGTATGAGAGAGCATATCTTATTTGTGAGCATAAAGTTTTTACTACATTTACAAGAAAAGATTGACATTTGTGTTAGAGAAAGCACTTCTGTATTAGCACTCTATTTACAAAAAAAAAACACTCTTGCAATAGGCTAGGGCCACACTGGTTGTTTTAATTAGACTCATTAATGTCTATGATGTAAAACAAAATAGCCCGTGTGGGTTATCCCATAGGAAACAATGGGTACTATTTTTCCATCTTAGCTACAAAACAGCCAGTGTGGCCCTTGAAAAAAAAAAAGACAAAAAAAATCAGCTGGGCCCTTTACTTACTAAAGGCCCAGGTTTAAACAGACATAGCAGTAGGCTGTAATTGTTATAAAACAGTCTGGCTCTGGCTGATTTAACCACAGAAATTGGTCTCACCCATTACAAAAAGGATTTCACACAAGGTTCTTTTGCGCGGTAATTAAATACTTTACTACAGAAGCCACTCTCACCCGTTAGTAAATTATTTTACCAAAGATGTCTACCCTTTACCAAACTGACACTAAACCAACTCCTTTAACAAACTGGCCCACTACAATCATTGGAACCTTTGGGTGGGCGCTCCTGGAGTTTTAGAGTATACCATAACAGGTTTCTAGGGGCAATTTAAAGCAAGCAGGTGTTTGTTCCCCTGGTGGGTGCTAACACTTCTGTCCAACACTGGGAAGCTCTCACACATATTTCTAAAAGATGAGTTATACAATGCAAAATGCCCTAGTCATACATGTACACCCATATTAAAGCATAGTATAAGACTTAACTGAACACCAAATTCTAAACAGCAAAAATGTGCATTAAATCATCGCTTAATTCATAAAGTCAATACTGCTTTCATTTTGCAGTGTTAAAGAAAATTAAATCTAATTCACATATACAAGCAAAGACGAAAAATATGTTTTTACGACTCTAAGCTGGCATTAAATATGCTTCTTACTAAAATATGGCATGGATTTCATCTTTAATTTAATTTTTTGTTTCGCAAATACTGTAAATACTCACCTAGTACACTGTGTGCTGGGAAGTCTATATTATATATTAAATAATATAATTGTCACCACTGTCAATATGTTCTTTTCTGGTGATATTAGCTCAAGGCTAGTTCATACTGGTTTGCACAAATCTTAAGTTATTATCACCTGCTTTACTGGTAACTTATTTATTTCTACTTATTTCTGTAGCTTTAAACTTATACGAATTAAGAGTCATTTTCCAAAATATAGTAGTTTTTTAATGACCTCTACTAAATAGTCCCAGTCTCTTTTCCAGCAAAATAGTGGTACCTCATAAAACAAGGCTACTTATTAAATACATAAGGCAGCTGTTATCATGCTGTCTCACACAGACAACAATCTTAAAGCACTACCATATTTATCATTCCTTATTCAGATGCTTGTTAGTATTTAAGCAATTAAACAAGAATTTATTTTTATGTGATAATTCGTATCGCATACAAGAAGCTGATTTTCAGCCAAGTCAAGTTGGGTTGCCAATCCAGTTTTGTATTATGTGACCTGTCGATTTACCGTTAGCACGACCAGTAAATTGCAGGCAAATATGGTGTTTTTGTTATGGTGGAATGAAGGGGGGGGGACTACAATTTTTTTTTTTCGAAAAACATCACTACTTTATGTGAATACTTAACTATTCTATAGGAAAATGACACTACTATAACATAAATAACACATTCTGTAGCTTGGACTGTACCCACTTTCAAATATTAGATTAGGAATCAGAATTCCTGCCTGTACTTGGGCAGAAAGACATGGTGGAGCCTTGCACCACTGGGTACCGCTGCCAGTCCATGCAGATGAGTAAATAAGGAAGGCAGGAGAGTTCACATAACCCTGGGGACAGCCATAGGACACTGTCATTGCAGATCAGCATCACTGTCACTGGACCTCACTGCTGCCCCATTAAACACAGCTCGGGGCACGAGTAATTGGCTCAGACTGAGGGTTACCCTTAAACAGAAGAGCATAGCTACCAGCACTTATTTACAGCAGGTCCCAAACTCTTAACTCTTCAAATGCCAACAACATTGCTGCAGGATGGAAAGAAACACACTGTTTTACAATCATTCAAATATGTACAAAAAAAAAAGGGGTTAAAATGTAAAAAAATATATAAAGACACCGTAGTGTATTTTACCCACAATAGCTTTGGATTTTAAAAATTGTGTTAATTGTTCTAATTTTTTTTCAACCCTGCCTCTCTCTAAATAATTTCATGACTCTCCGTTTCTCTTAATTTCTTTATCTGTTGAAGTTTTAACTTAGACGCATTTAATCCAACACTATTCATAACACAGTATCATATATAAAGGGCTGGGCCTATATCCCCCCTGCTTGTCTCCAAAATATACTTGTTTACCTGCTCAGCAGCTCTGCACAAAGTAGCTTGTTGTGAGTATTAAAGGGACCTGCTTTTCCTTATTATAAATATACACCATCTGTGTGTTCCATCCCTGCTGCCTGACAATGAAGCACATGGCTATAAGCTCCCAGTGTGGAATGGAAATATTCCCAAGTAAAACTCAAATATTTCCCTTTCTCTCAATCTACTTGTTATTAACGTTTTTTCTTCTCCCAAGTTCATTTCCCGTTATCTCTTGATCTGTTGCTCTTGCCCCCATTTTTTTTCCCCACTCCCTTGAAAAGTCTCTCTTCCTTCACTCCTTCCCTAACTCGCCCACCTCTTGCTGGATGGATGGGTTATGTCAGACTCAAACAGCCGTGCTCGTTTATCCCCCCCAGCTTGGTGCTATCATTTATCCCAATCACAAGAGAAAGGAAATCTGTCAGTACTCACTGACATCTTAATCTTTATTCTGGAACTGAATGGTAGTGACAGAGCTGTGAGTGTCTATTAGCTTTCGTGTACGGGAAAGCAAAGCAGCGTATGTTGATGATAGAACAGTTTTATGCAGGGATGACTGTATTTATATAATTAATTAAAGAATATCTTTTTTTTTTCCTTCTGCCGTTACCCAGGTTTTTTTGCACCTTCTAATGATTTTTTTTTTTCAATTTAATCACTCTACTTTTACAGTCAACTAGTATATGGTTTTACAATCCATCTCTTTTTCTAGAATCCATTTCAGCTCTGATGTAACTGCATATTATGAACAAGTCATTTTATTTTATTTTTTAGAGATTGTATTTTTGGTAATATAATCTGTGGCACTAAAAAATTATTTGTAGTCACCGCTGCTCAACACATGTGGATTTAGGTTAGTGATACACCACCTGGGTTTTTATGGGTGGACTGTAAGGGTAGTGACGGCCCCCCATGCACATGAATAGTACCGCTGATAGCGCCCCTTGAAAATATACCCGCAGGCGGTTTACCATTAAAAAAAATAGCCTGCAGGAGCATTTAGGAGCAGTACTGCTACTGGCGCTACTATTTAAACTAACGGAAGGACATCTAAAACACAGTGTGTCACCGGCCTTACAGTCCACCTGTAAAAATCTCTCTATTTGCTATATAGAAATATATTTGTGTTTCTTAAAAGCTATTACACTTATGTACAAGTTTTCTATCGCAACACAGAAGTAAAACTGTCTTAAACTAGTGTCACTTTTTGCACTAAATGTATGCCAGTTTGAAAAAGTTAATTTCCTTCAATTCTGATCATTTTGTACATCGGCTAATGATAAACAGTACACATGCCTGACAGATCCCTGACTTTATGGAAGAAATTTCACAAGACCTGTTAGACCCGCTCAGACCAGTTTTTCGAATAAATGTAACATTTGCATAGGTTTGTATTACTGTGTGTGTTTTCAAAAATGAAATACCATTGTTTCCTGTGAAGATCTTGGGCATCCAGAGGATGGCCACAGACAACGGCCTCCTCACCCTACTTCATATGCAATCTAAGGGCAGAATATCACTTAAAAAATAACATTTTTATTTTGCATAGAATATAGAACATAAGGAGTAGGCCTGACAAACGTACTGACATTACTTCCTTGGGGTAGAGACTTGTGGTGACAATTCTTGTGCGTTCTGATAAGTCCTATATTTCTGGTTTTAAAATAGCATTTTGTTTTAGGTTCTGAGTCTTGTGATAGACCCTTGACTACAGTCAAAATGCCGATTTGTTAGAAGTCATAAAATTATTTTATAAAGTTCCAGGAGTGCTGGATTATATTTACATAGGTGCATATCAATGAATGAAAATCACTGTGTCCCTTATGTGGAAGTGAAAAATAAATCAAATAAGAAAAACAACCTAACACATCCACATTGTTACCTGCAGCTATTTTTTTTTAAACGTTGGCTGCATTTTTATGAGCCATCAGTAAATTTACTGATGTCTGGCAACCCTGATTTCAAGTATTTTATAACTATCTTAAATAAGGCCAGACTATCACATTACTCATGACTGAGATTGTCTGATTCCAGAGGCTAAATATTTTGTACCTAAAGTTGGATTGCGTAATGCGACTGAACAAACAAACAAGAGATCCAATGAGATGAAAGCCTACACAATCAAGGGATTTAAATGGATATGCATAAAATACACGTTTGCTTAGTTTTCTGTTTACAATGGACTTTGTTTACAAATATTGCATTTTATAAAACATCTTCAATAAAGCATTTCATTCCATATTTTATCACCAATGCAGTGAACCTGCAGCTGCTTTAACAGAAACAATGCAGTTCAATCTAATGCAGGATCAAAAGGGTAGAATATCATTATTTAAATGTAATTACAGCAGTGAGGCTGTCTAGGACACAATGTACACTAAGGGCCTTCTTGACTAAAGTCCAAATTCGCCTCATTACAATTCAAATTGCATTGCCAAAACAATTGCAAATTCACTTCTCCTTAGTCATGAAGCACCAAATAGGCTTACCAAACAAGCAGGCAGTGATCAGAGCTGATGGATGCGTTGTACAGTGCAGTTAGTCAGACAGTAGTGGGATGCAGAGCCATGCGAAGTGAGGCGAATTCACCTAGTGAAAGTCAGTGACATCATTCTCACAATGTCCCGCTAACTGTATATAAGTGAATATTACATCCCTTTCTATGTCTCCCTGTCACTAGTTCATCCTCACAATGTCCCACTAACTGTATATAAGTGAATATTACATCCCT
>JAKJJM010102146.1:0-13339 GCA_021901965.1 Pipa carvalhoi
GGGGAGGTGCTTCCTTTTATAAGCTTGTAAACTTCCTGTTCCTTCACAAGGAGAGGGATTAACCCATTGGTGCCCACTGCTGTGTGAAGGAACAGGAAAAAAACAATGGTAAAAGAAAATAATTAATGAGATGGACATGCTCTTGGCATTTTAAGGGGTGTGTAAAATAAAAGCTGATCACAGGAACAGAATTTCAAGTATCTCCCTTGTGCACGTTAAATCAGGCATTTTCTACCTGTGTGTTAATTACATTCCTATAATTATAATAGAAATGGCTGCATCCACTGGCATTGCATATTTAGAACGTCAGAAAATATCAACCTGCTGCACTGTGAAACTGATCCACTCCCAGTAAATTCAGGTGTGTGAATCGGAATCTGTTTACATAAAAAATGCAACCATTCAGGATCCCAGGAATAATAAACTATGTAAATTATGACGAGTCACTATGGATTAGGGCTGCCCATATTGATTCCCTGAGGCCAGGAATGGCATATGTAGTTTAACTAACACTGGGGAACCAATTGCTTTACCTACATACCCAATTTCCCTGAACTACATTCCCTCTCCATCGAGTAATTGGAGACGTCCAATTAATTAGATAATCTTTCTCACGCCACAGGGGAATAGATTAGCGGAATCTAATGGGTATATCATTTATACTAATTGTGGTTTTCATTTTCTTTTCACCTTTTAGATTACTTAATAAAATTTATTTTTTTTAATTCAAGTTCACTAGAATTTTGGTGTATTGTCTATAATAAGAATTAATTTAATTCTGAATGGGATATTGTAAGCTGGGTTTTATACAGGTTGTAATATTTTATCGTGTTTATTCTGTTTCTTTTTGATTTGCTTTACATTCCTGACAAATCTAAATCAATAGGAATAAGTATAGCAATACCCAAAGCAGGAAAACAGGGGATCCTAAACTTGCCGACCACATGACCAGCTTCTCTCAGTTAATCAGTTAAGGCAATTATAAAAATAAATAAATAAAAATGCAAGAAACTAAAAATGCTCTTTCCTATTAGTTTCATTGCATGCCTATTAAACCACTCCAGAGGGATTGTTTCACACAGTAAAGAGTATCTGCTGCAGGCTCTTCGGCTGTATGCTTGAGAATGTAAAAGTCCTCGTTAGCAGAAAGCCTGATTAAAATGAGTTTCAGCCAGTTTGTGGAGCAGTTGTTTGTATATATAGTAGGGACCATCTGGAAACTTTAAACGTGAATTTGTAAAAGAAGGCAGAAAAAAGCAGAAGGTAATAGTGTCATGGTACAGATATCTCATTCATCTTGTAGACTTGCAGGTTTCTAAGGATGAGACGTGTTTAGTTAACAATTAAAACAGATTTTTCTGCTGCTTGGGTGTTGCTTTTAAAATACAGGAAGTTCAAAAGAAATTATCTCGATAATCTTATTCTACATCAGGGGTCCCCAAACTATGGCCATTTACCTGGCCCCCGTTGCACTTACGGTGTGCACAGGGATTTTCATAGTTTTTTTTATAGTCCAACGGTCTGAGGGACAGTGAACTGGCCCCCTGTGTAAAAAGTTTGGGGACCCCTGTTCTACACGGTCCAACTTTTTGGACTTACATGGCTAGATCCTCTAAAACTGAGGTTTGTACAGAAAATAGCATGGGAATCCTGGGCAGGTTAGGGGCCATACAACTCTCTTTGGGGCCACATTTGGCTCATTGGCCTCCAGTTCAACAACCCTGTGCAAATGAAATAAAACCATAATGCCTTTGCATTCCAGTGCAACAGTCTTAAGCAGTAAGACTGTCAAAGTAGTAAGGTTCTAAATGGCCAGTGCTAAAAACTTCATGGCTTTAAAAGAACTTGTTGTACACAAATACTGTCAGAGATTAGACACAAAACCTAGTGACAGAAAGTCTGCCAGAATAGGTGACCTATCCAATTCAGATATATAACAGAACAGAATATATTAATAATTTATTAATGAAAATGTTGCAGTTTACACAGTTTTACTATTTTATTTATGACGGTTATGCAGTAATGACATTATTTGCTATGACTTTTGTCAGTTTTGTGATGTTCATACTAGGGAACACTATAGTTAAATGAACCTGGAGGACAGCTCTTGCTGGTATACAGTGAAGGATGGGAAGCCTAAGTGATACTATTCGTAACAGGGGCAAAGATACACTTGGTGGGGGCGGCGCAGAGTGAATAAGACTGCCCTGAGCACAGAGCTCTTACGGGGTTTTAGGGAAAAAAAGCGGGTTTTTGCTTAGCCACAAGTTCCCTGGTTTGGTGATATTTTTTGCTGTTTTCAAAAAAAAATTAAAAAAAGGGATTATGGGTTAAAGGTTTAATTGAATTAGCAGCACTTTGTTAATAACTCCCATAATAAATTTGTAGGTGCAGCCCCTGCCCATGCAGTCCTGAGGAGTTACAAACCAATGTTTGATCCCTAAGGCACAGGCAGATATAAGGTGTTCACCACAGGAACAGAGCCCGTTCTTCCCCAGTCTACCATTCCAGACAAAGTTTTGCTCACAGAGTCACTACTGCTGTAGTAAAATGTAGCAAGTTCCTTACTTTTTTCTTGCTGCAATAGATCTGCCATTTCTTCTCAGCTGGTAGGGCAAACATGGCTTCCCTGTGTTTGTCTGACAGGTCCAGTTCATCCTAGAGACAAATGAAAAATGACATGTACATGCTTTAGTTTTATAGGGGTCACAGACAGAGTTGTGCACGTGCAAAATATGAAATCAGTCTATAAAAATGAAAACATCTTTAAGATCCAAATAGCTACAATGACTCCAACAGTATATAACAATATCACAAGCATGAACAAATGAACACATAACCTCTTCCTTCAGTAGCCAAGCACAGCACATGGTAGAAGAAAAATGAACAATGTTCAGTGTTAACATTATAACTTTTAGCAGGAAGAAAATAAAAGTGGGGGGGACCAAAAATGCTTATAAAATTCAAGTATATAAAGTGTATATAGTATCTTCCACTCTACCCTACCATATATATATCTTTACTAATAATGTGTAATGTTACATTGTAATTTTAAAAAAAAAGACACTATAATATTCATTTTATCAAAACTTTTTGTTTGTGCTTCTGCATATTGTTTATTAAAGACAATTTAATTCAGACCTGAAGAGGTATAACACTTTGCCTGCTCACTTCTTCGTTACCAGCCCTTATCTTGTTTTATGAATGAGATAGAGGATATGTTTATAACTGAAAGATGTATCACCATAATTTGCTGCCGGCAATGGTGCTACAAACAATCCATTGTTTTCATCAGTGTGTCAGTGTTTCCTTCCCAGTAATAACCACAGCCCACTGTGACCAGTTACCCATAAAAAACATAGGGATCTTCACTTGACAGACCTGCCTTTTTGGAAAAAATAAAATGTGCTCCAGTTAACTTTTATTGCTGATCACTGCACATATAAAGCAGCTTATATATGGTTTCTGCAGTCTCTAAAACAAATACAGAAATACAGTTCTCCTCTATAATCACAATGGCAAAGTTTCCACATAACATTATACCCTGATCATACACATCTAGAGCAGATTTCCATTTATAGACATCTTCTGTGACTGTCCTTCATAACAATTAACATTCAACCTGCAGTTCTACAGTAAATGATGCCTTTACACTACATAAATCGTTTGACTGATACTGATCCCAGCTGTTTGGTGTGTAACTTCTAAATCCCATCTGCTCCTTTCTCCTACCACTTTCCAAAGCTAAAGACTGTACTTTCTCTCCACCCTGCCAATCTGTAGCTGGACACTGTCAGACACTTTTGAAAATATTTATATTGGTTTTTGCCTTCATGAAAAGCTATACAGTTTTCACAATAGTGCCATTTCACAGCAAATATATACGCAATGTATGCAGCCAAATTCTAATAAAATAACACTTATTTTGCATGCTCCTACACTCTATATAGATTTGCAAAAAAATTTGCACAAATGAATTTTTCGTTCGGCCTACCATAGAGAAGACATTGTATTAAACAGATATGTTTACAGTATCTGGTTAAAACATACTGTGTGGAAAGGGTGTAGATGTGTAAAAGACAGACCCGATAGATACAGATTAGACAGAATAATGTACCCCTTTCTGTAATCTATAAGGGATGGTATTAGACACCAAGGAGTTCCAGGGTGACTTAATATCCTTATAAATTACAGTAAGGGGTACATTATCCTTTATAATACACATGGCAGTTTTGGAAATCAAAATAAAATACATTTATGCCTTGAAACCTGTTTGATCACTTAATAATAAGCATTGTGTTTAGAACAGCTTGTTTTCATTTTTTTCTATATTAAGCTCTTCCTTGGCCACTGTATCACCCGGAATACTTTAGCTTAAGGCTGTAATGTTATACTGTAGCTTGTTCAGAAATACTACAATTCCCATGATTCCATTTCACCAACAACAGGGTATCAGTGCAGAAGAACCAGTTTTTCTCTAGTTGCCATGTAAATTTTAAAGAAAAACCAAATGCTCCTCATGTCAAGTGGTGATTCTCAAGAGGGATAGGGGAGATATTCACTGATTGGTGAGTTAAGCTCCAGGGCAGTCTTTTTGTCTTGACATTGCAGTTCTCTTTGCATTCTCTTCCTGTGAGTTTTGGCTGATAAAGCAGTTAACATCAGAAAACTGCTACTGCAATTGGTCTATTCTGTGAAACTCACAGGATTAAGAAGTGAAGAGGATCATGGCATCTGTCAAGACAAGAAGACCATAGCAAAGTACAGAGAGCAGGGGCAGCGTTGGAGCTTAAATCACTGAATGATGATTTAAATTTTCCTTTAAGTGTCTATATGTTTGATAAACAAACTGCAACCAAGAAAACAAGACAGTCCATGAATCACCCAGTTTATTTTGATGAAATCATGATAATACGGGTGATTCACCCTAGTTGACTGTCTCATTTAGTTCTTCACTTTCTATTTCTGGAGAGTCTCGAGCACCCTGTTGTGGAAAAATGCCCAGAGCTTGTTAAAGCTGAACCAACTTAACAAGACTCAACCACTCAGCAATGACAAATCTGGGAGTGCAGTAGGGAAACTTTTTTTTTATACTTCATTATTTATCCTAAACACAATATTTCTTTAGTATAGCACTGTTATTTTGTTTCTTTTTGTTTTCCTGCAATTATCTCCCAAATTACTGTTCTGCTGCTCCCACCTGCTCCTGAAAAACCCTTCGCCCAGAGCAGAGTTTTGTTAATATTTAAAGACTATTACAATAGTTGCAACCTGTTCTGTGATATAAAAGCAAGCTTGTTTGTAATATAAAAGCAAGTTTTCAAGTGAATTCTGTGCTTGTTGACTGGAAAAAGATACATTATTTTGATATTTTAAGGAGCAATTTGTAACAATTGCAGAAGGGATTCTATTGAGTTTGCTTTGGCAGCTGAAGAGTGGAGAAATGGAAATCAGGAGGAAAATTAACATGAAAAAAAATGACAGTAAAAGAAAAAATGTGTTTGTTATGGGATAAAAATCTAAGTAAATAAAACATTTTATTAGATTTTGCTTGCCTTTTAAGGTGCAGTTTCATCTATTTGACCATATTATATACACTACGATCAGATACGGAGTATGCCTAATCATAAACTAGCCTAGTATGGGTACAATGAATTGAAGTGAAAAGTCTGCATAAGCAATCCAAGTTTTGTACAGTGTGGTGGAAGTGTTAGTGAATGTGTGGATAGCCATGAACTCTGTCCACTAAACAAAGTCAAATACCCAGCAGCAAACAAAATTTAGATACCCCGAACCAGCATCAAACACTGTAAAAGCCAAACCAGCAACAGCTCCTCTCTTTCCCTCTACACTGATTTCCCACTAGTAGAGATAATATTTTAATTAAAGGACCAATGACAAAAAATCCCATTTGGTTTGGCTTGCCAGTTATTCCTACATAGTAGCAGTAAAAAAAGTTATCTTCAAAGTTGAATTCTTGATTTTTATTTTTTTGGAGTGAGCTTTTCCCCTCTCCGATTACCCAGTGGGATAGTAGGGAGATGGCTTTAAAGTAAGCGTCCCCCAGATACCAGGGGTCACTACTCTGGAGAGGGTGGGTCAAATATCTGTTACATTAATTCCCAACCACTAGTATAAATTTCCTACCAGGTTAGACACACGGCTATTTCTATCATGCTTACTTTGAGTTCCGGCAAGGTCAAAAGACACCTGCAGGAGGGCCAGTTCATGGATTATTCATTTTGAGCATTACTGTGGTGACAATGGATTGAGCCTGTAAACTATGGCAGACCAAGCAAGCAGGCATCACCCTTCCATGAGCTATGTTGTGGGTGAAAACAGATGCCCTTTCCATTGGACTACATTATAGGCAAACAGAAAGACTGAGGACTTCACAGACATGGGCCCATTCTGGACTATTCCATGGATCAGAAGAGAAGGCGACAGAGAAGTTAATTACATTTTTCTTTTTGTTACAGGTTGGTCACATTTTATTTAGGGCCATCACCCCAATATTTAGGGGATTGTTGTATGGGGTCCCAAGTTACTTAACCAGTAACATCAATATTGCATAGGAATAACTACATGGCATTATTGTTATACAAATCTTGTAAAAATGTCATCTTTTAAGTCTAATTTTTATTGTATTTTTTTTCTCTCAAATTGGGCTTTCTAGGAATAGGGTACAATAAGACCAAATGGATTTGTTACTTGAGAGATGGCAGCAACCACTTTCTCTTTACTTTATCAACACCACTACAGCAACAGTACAGTGCTACATAGCATAGCATATGCAATGGTTCAAAGAAAATATCAGCTTTCTGGTCTACAATGAGACCGTAGCAAAAGCAGTCGTGCACATAAAATATGAAACAAATGTTTCATGGATGAACAATAACAAAATCTGCTGCACCTTAAACATCCTGCTATCTGTTCCCCACATTGTGCCTCCAGTCTTTAAATACACACAAAATGACTTTCTCACTATGAAAATTAAACTCCATCCCTAGGGTTGAATTAGTGGTCTTTATATTCTATCTGGAGTGCATGCACATTACTTCTTAATCACACTGCTTGTATGTAAACTCTTTCATGTCCAGATGGAAGATGGATATTGCAGAAACACAGTTGAGCGAAACTGGAATTCTCAGTGATACGGCAGAGCAGAGTAACCCGATTACAGCAAAAAGTGAAAGCTCTCTTGCAGAGATACAGCTCACTGGCACAAGCTAGGAAACTGCTTGCTCAGGCAAAGATTCACTGAATGTGGCAGTTTAAATAGGCAGACCTTTGCTGCAATTGGTTGCTCAACTGCCCTTTTAATAGGCTTCTACTGAAGCCTGAAAGTGATTGTCTACTAAACTGAAAGGAAAGTACACAGAAGAGTAAAAACAAAGCACAATTCAAATAGAACCAAACGGTATATCCCGGACTCCCATGGCTGATTGGTAAGACTACAAACAAGGAGTCTAGGGTTCTAACCCTGAAGCCAATACAGCCAACAACCAGAAGTGAGGTCCAACCAAAACACACAAAAAAGCTATTTCCAAAGTTTGTGGTTATTTTCTTTTATTTCCAGTTTATACATTCACTGGCTGTGCATTTCAAGTTTGGGAGTACCAGCAACAAATAATCTATATAAAGATCTTTTATTTTCCATAGGATCCCTAAAACCCCAGAAATACTTTATGGTCTATTAGTGTATTAAGGATTTTAGGAAATTGGGCAATTTAAAATGTCTAGTAGAGTACAATTATACTTAGCTGACATGATGCACATTGTCTGCCTCTTAAGCACAATTGTGCCTCTCATATGTAAGCAGCTCTATCAACAAGCAGATCTTTGAAGATAGCTTGTCGACAGTTCATTTCCCAAACCTATGTCTTCATTTCACATGGTAAGCATGCGTAAAACAGCCTGCCCCTTACAATTTCATTACCAGGACTAAACTCTCAGTCCATGCCTGCTATTGTTGTACATGGATGAAAAGCAGATGTTTGGGGCACCAAGGCAACCTTTTGAAGTAGAAACGATAGCATCATTTTCTCTTTAATGTCAGGCAAGTCATTATAAATCAGCATTGTTCACGTGTAACTCTGAGCATGCAAAAGACTCCAAGCTTTCACCGGAGCTCTTCTGTATGTAACTGAAGCCTTTTAATTAAAACTTGCTATATTGTACATATGTATAACTTTATTTATAAAGCGTCACAAATTTACACAATGCTGAACAATTCAGCAATACAGATATAATACAGACATTGGGAAAGTGCATTAAACAATACAAGCATATTATCGCAAGAATACAACACTTTAAGTGTCGGGTTGTGGTTGACACAAGAGGTTGGAGGTCCCTCCCCGGGCAAAATACGGCACAGCAGTTATACTCTAGAATGGCCACTAAAGTTCTGCCACATTTTAGTGAGGCTGCCAGCTACTATAATGCAGCCATCAACACTTACAATTTTTTTTTTTTGGTGGTTAACTTCAGCAAACACCTGTCTATGCCTACAGGGTGGATTACATGAAATTACCTCCCCAATTACACTAATGTGCATAAGGATTTCTGCTGGGATATCTCTTGAATTACATTGTTGTTGTGAAGGGATATAAGCCACCTGCAGTGCTCGAAAACCATCTGCATATGTCCACTTATTGCAGTATGGATAGGGAGACTCAAGCAGTGCATGCTACTTTGTCACAATAATCAAGAAAACAGATTGGCAGGGAATCTTGGAGGGTAACTGCTACACAGCAGTACCAGTGGGGTTTAGCATGTCCCAAGAAGCGTTTTATGAACTGTAGCTTTACACTGACAATGCAAACCCACAGGAGCTCACTGGTGGCAAAACTAGGCTCTTCACACTTTTAACTCCAAGGACAATAGATTATTCCGGCACTCCCAGTCGGTTTAGTCGTTAGAGATCTAACAACTTTCAGATATGTAGTTCTTTTCAATGCTGTTACTGATAATTTAAAATGACTAATATAAGAATTTTTTACCGAACCATCTGGGAGTGCCGGAATCATCTATTGTCCTTGGGGTTCACCATTTTGTGGTTTGGGAACGCGTTGTTTCCCGAGCACACGGCTGGATCGGAGTGAGCCTTTCTGTTCACTATGAGGATACAGCAAAGGGCCGTGGACCTTGTTCTGTTCTTCACAATTTTACTCAAGCATTTACCCACTTATTTCCATAATTTCAAAAAGTAGCAGTGCTGAAAACTTGTAAGATCTTTTTGGCTAACGAAAATAAAACAGACAAGGCAGTAACTCACAATTCTTTCAAGAGAGACCTCAAACCTTGTCAGACTGCCTTTCCAGAACTGTGGGCCTGAAATGTGCTTGTGCATTTTGCAGTCTCTGGGTCACAGAATATTTGCTGCTAAAGGGGTTAACAACACATTGCCTAAAGCATAGGCCCTTGGACCTAATCATTGGTCAGGTTTAGCATTATATGCAGAATCGTGGGTAGCATGTTTATGTGTGCAATTTACAGTAGAGCCCCTAATTCCCAAATCGAACTGGGCCAGCTACATCATATATAAGGAACAAGGGCGTTTCCAGTGGTTTTTATTCTGACTTTAAGATGTGTAATGCTGTAGGGTGCGATTCAGGTCATTTCTGCACTTCCTTAAATACTAGATATAGTATCGTTACCATATTTTATATCACAGACTTTCTCTTTACACATAAGGGTCTAAAAATGTGTTCTAATCACTAGAATTATTAATTAAATCATTTGCAGTCTCTCCAAGAAAAATTATATAAGATGATAATTAAAATAATTCCAGGGGAATAATAACCCACTGTACATATAGTTGCTAACAGGAACTACAGGCCACACTTGCATAGAAGAGTCTTTTTGAAATGAGAAATAAGAAATATATTTGAGTACAAATTAGAGGGCAAGACTTGTGTACCCCTCTCACTAGTAAATAAAGACATGCAGACTCACACTGAAGTAAAATATTGTTAAAATAACAAATGTAAGGTAGGCTATTTTAATTCTCTTTCAACACTACATTACTGATCTTTATTACAGAGGATGCATGATGTAACATCCCTTTCCTCGAAAGTCTCCTGGTTTCCTATATTCAATTCTCTGCTAAATGGCCACTCAGATACAGCCAGAGACACTGACAGGTCACAGGAAGCACCAATCAGCACTTCCTTCTCCCAGTCACCTCCTTCCTTTTTAATCTTGTATTGTGCGAGGAACCAGTCATTCAGTGTGTAATATGTAAAATGCCTTTAGGAATGGTCTTTAAACCTGTAGTAAAAAATAAAATACAGTTCTACAGTTCCAAGGACCCTACAATAATCAAAGTTTTGTACAGACAGAAAGCTTTACATTTTATTATGCATACACTGTATCCATATGATATACTGAGCCTAGTTTGTATGTTTGCTTCAATACAAAAACGTCACTGTGACCACAGAATGTACTGCAATATGTAGATTTCACTGTTGGCTACTACTGCAAACCAGATATTTTAAATCGTAACAGCTGGATTTAAGTACACAAATTTTTGGCTGGCTGTGCTTCAAAGCACTAAATAAAACAAGGCTAAAAAAGGAATATTTGAATAATATTAAGATTTATTTTTATTACATTGTAAAGAATCTAAGACAATTTTCAGGTAGTCTTTTTTGGTTGCTTGGGTCACTTCTCATGCTAATGTTCTGTTTTTAAATGGATATTTGTTATTGTAATGTTATTTAAGTATAGGCAGCACTTCCCAGTGGCTAAGGTAGATTAATTGCTGATATTTTTTAATTGAGCATCAGCAACAAATCTCCCAGTGCTACACAGCCCTTGCCGGGGAAAAAATTTGCAGCAATAAATTTTCCCTTGTGACATTGCCCGAAAGGGATGTAAGTGAAAGTTTGTCGTGCAAAAGGCATCTAATATTTTGGTTAGGGGAGCTGTGTGCACTTTTCTAGGACACGGACTCGTTCATCAATGCAAACACTAGTAGACAAAATTGCAGTCTGTAGGAGAGCAGCTGCAGCTATAAACCTGATAGACAGAAAGATGAAGGGAATGTAAAAAATCCTAGCTGACTTATGAAACTGTAATTTCACATAATGACAAACAGTCTACAAGCTTCGGCAACACCCTCAACCTCTTTGATAACTCCTCTAAGCTTTATTATATGTGATGTGTTTTTGCAAAGCAGTGGAAAAATCAAAATGAGTACTGACAGAGTGGGTATATATTAATGACGCATGTCAGGGGCAAGGCCCCATACTACACCCAGTTCTTGTAACACTTAAACCAGATACCAGGTTAAGATATACTGTATTTTAATGAGTTTGTGTATAGAATTAGCTGCCCTATTACAGTCTGGGGAAACACCAGTACATTATGCAACCGTAATCACAAAGCATCACACTAATGAGTTAAGATCTTGATAACAGTGCAAAGTATTTGGTGTAGAGTACAACTCTAGAATATTTATATTTACAGGGATATTGATATTATCCCCAGAAAAACATTTTTATGTGTTTTACATGTGTCCTGTTTAGTAATGTCTGAAAAAAACACTGAAAAAAAAGGTGATTATAATTTTTTTGCACTTGTATAGTACTTAATTGCCTGCTCTTTCTGAACTAAGACAGTAATTCTACCTCACTTTACGACTGAGACACAAGGTCGCAAAAAATTTCCTTTCTTTGGCGTTAGTGGTAATAAATTGACATATAATACAATAAAATAATACCAAGACTACACTAGGCAACACTTATTGCCTGTGATTGAAACAGAGACGAAGGGTTTACAGAGCCATAACAACATGTTTACCATTTCCCTGAATAGAATGCAGCGTACAACTGTTTTGTATTTTGTCACTGGCTGTAAGTAGACTGCAGAAAAGTTCACCCATAGACATTTTCAGCAGTTTACTGTAGGAGACAGAATGCAAAGCGGTAGCTTGTTCAGTACAATGGCACCCATATTTTTTTTCCTGCAATATGAGGATAATTGACTCATGTGTTTTTTGCCTTCCTCTGGATTAACATTGCAGGAAAATAGGCTGAACTGGATGGACTTGTGTCTTTTTTCAGCCCTATAAACTATGTTACTATGTATTTTGTCAGTATATGTAACCATATGCATTAAAACGTGACAAAACATCTAGGGGGTCATTCCGGTAGTTCCGAATTTTCTGTCCCGAATTCACTTATAGCGAACTCCCATTATAAAGTCGCGACCGTGATAATTCTCCCATTATAAAATCGTGACTGAGACAAAAAAAATTGTCGCGGTCGCGACTTTATAATGGGAGTTCGCTATAAGTGAATTCGGGACAGAAAATTTGGAGCTACCGGAATGACCCTCCAAGTGTTTTAGCACAAAAGCGCTATAAAAATATTAAGGATTTTAGTATATCCATATATACAGTGCTAATCTTCATTAATATTCATCGCAAGGTCCAAACTCACTAAAGGATGGTGTACATTGCTGTTTTTTTCATCCCAATCTTAGAGAGTCATTTTCTCAGACATGGAACTATGATAATTTCTACTGCTACAAATCACTCTCCTTTACAGTTTTCACCTTTTGTATATTACTGCATTGCTTTAGTGCTATGAAATACTGCACTGGTTTATAACCAGGTACTATCAGAACAGGAAAAAAACAATAGATTTTAAAACAGCAGAAATAAATGGTGAAATGAATGATAAATGGATGTTTTAAATGTCATAAAAAGGTGTTGCAACTGAAGAAATGTTTGTATAGAGTGGTTGGCCCTATGCAAATACAAAGAGCTTAGCAACAGGCGATGTTGGAAAGTACAGGATACATTGCCTTTAAACCTATTATTCCTTGGAGGTCAATCTGAGCAGCAATTGTTCACACTCTCTGAATGAATTGTGAACATTCAATATGTGGAACGTTTGCATCCTCTTAACACTCAAGGTGCCAGAGGCTTACTATATTCCCCACAGGCTGTGGTGAGTTCAGATACATTCATATCCCGAAAGCATACTACCACTTTATTGAACACAGATGCCCACATTTTATTAATGCTTTAGGAAACCTAAGGCTTGTGTTGGAATTAAAAGCAGTGGTGCAAACTTGCTCTGCTTCTTTAATTTCTATTTTAATCATTGCCTTTGCTGGTTATATAAAATTTACATTGTCCATGTAGCAAGAGAAGTGCCGATTTTTAGTCTATTTTAATTTTTTAATATGTAAAATATTTCAAGGTGGCGGAATATGCATCTAGCCCAGGGGTTCTCAACCTGTGGGTCGGGACCCCATTGGGGGTCGAATGACGATTTGCCAGGGGTCGCCTAAGACCATTGGAAATATAGGGTTTGAATGGGGTCGC
>JAKJJM010102160.1:0-10591 GCA_021901965.1 Pipa carvalhoi
CATGCTGAGCAGCTCCCAGAAACCCCCTCCTTTACTGTGCTGCCCCCACAAACCCCCTACCATTCTGTGCATCCCGCACAACCCCCCTCCTATACTGTGCTGTCCCCACAACCCCCCCACACTGTGCTGTCCCTACAACCCCCCCTCCCCTACTCCATGCCCTCTGAAGTACCACCATCACCAACGATGTACTCCTGTATGTTGACGATGAAACACCGATGCTGCCAGAACAATGCATCGGAAGTGACAGCCACTCAGGGGAGCTCTGGAGAGAGAATGCAGTGGCGCCTCTTTCTGACCCCCTCCTGCTTCTGCCTATATACCCTATCCTAATCAAAGATGGCAAGAACTATTCTAACATCTGCAGGGGATTTTTACAACCAATGTCTATCCTACAAGCCAACAACTCTATAGGGGCAGGACCTACCTTTTATACATTGAGTCTAACTCCAGTTCAGGGTTCCCTCTTATAGTTTTGGCCCACATATAACCTTGGCCACATGACACTATAGAAGTTTCTCAACCTATGTATAATAAACAGTTCTAAACAAACACATGTTGCACCTCCCAATGGTAATCACTTGTTGGGAGTAAAGATGTCTGGAAACTGAAAGCTATGGAGGGCTTCATCTTTACAGCAAAACTGAATAAATTGCATTACTTAATTTAGAACAGAAGCCTCTTAGTGGGGGACATATTTAATATGTATAAATATTTACAAGGTCAGTACAAGGATATGACAAGAGAACTTTTCTTTGCCTGGATGGTAAAAAGAGCACATGGACATTCACTGAAAATGAAGGAAAGGAGGCATCACCACCATTGCAGGAAAAGGCTATATGCTAAGAACACAGTTAAGTTGTGGAGCACCTAGGGAGGTGGTAATAAGTGGTTCTTTGGTCACGTTTGATAACGGGTTGGATGCCCTTTAAGCAAGAAAAAAATGTCCAGGTATAAATAAATTAATCTATTAACAATTTATGAGGGAACGTAGTTTGGTTTCCAACAAATGGGACAAACGAGAAGTTGTTTTACCTATGTTTGGAATTAGCCTGCATAAGAGTTTTTTTCTCATTCCCCGAATCAACATGGTGATTGTCTTGGGGTCTTCTTTTAATCATTTATTCTATGTTCCTTTAGGTAAATTAACTAAAGCTACTTACCAATGTAAAATAGAACTGGCTAACTGCAGACTGAGAAAATTACATAACAACATAATTTAAGTTTGAAAAAGGCACATGTCCATCATTCCCAAACCTTCATTACATCCTATACAGTTGATTAAAGTGGAACTCCCTGAATTTTCTGCTGTTCCCTTCCTAAGCCCAAAACAACAATTGGACTTGCCTCTGGATCAACCCTCTGCATCAGTCCTCTTTTATTTTATGAAACAAATAACTGTGTCTGCTCAAATTTTTGCCATTTAAATGCTCTGCAGATAAATTGTTTTTGTAGGGGGGGGTTGGTGTGTTGCTAGGGTTTATGTGGCTTGGTGTGGCCCCTGGTGGCATTGTTATGTCACTATTGGTGGGACTGAGATTCTCTGGTGATGCTCTGCTAGGACTACATAATCTTTGCTGAATTGTGCCCCCTTCATCCATCCATCCCTGGCCTTGTACAATGCCATTTAGTGTGGCATTATAAGTATTGTTTTGTTGAATATAACTAGCTTAGTATAAGAACTGTGCACTAGGGAACCCCAGGCAGCAAATGCTAATAGAACTAAGTGGTAAAATATCATAGGAATACATATGCAGGTGAGCGACAGTTTATTGAACACAACCCATACATTTCAATCAGAAAACACAAAGCGTGTTGCATGCAAGAACAAAATTGATGCTATGGTTATTTATTAAAGCAATAAAGGAGTTTTATGCTAGTCTAAAATATAATTGGTGGATGCAATACATTTGTCCAACATTCAGTATCTTTAAAATAACATATTTAGTCAAAGGAGAATGGTCATTTTAGTCAAAAACATTTAAACAGTACATTGTCCCAGTGCTTAAAGTTAGTATACATTGAACAGTGCCAGAAATTCAAAAGTAACAATTTTTTTTCCTATTGCATTTTCCATCTATCCATAGCTGATAGGTTCAGTTATTTCATTGTTTTCACATGATTTTTCTGGTTTAATATCAGCAGTGTTGTACACATGGTCATGCTGTTCTAGTCCATCTTTCTTACTGGGGCAAACTGAAAGAAGTGAAAAACAAAGCATTATTGCTAGAGAATTTACTAAACTGGTTACCTCCTGTGCATATTCCTTTAGGTATAAACACACAGCATATGGTGTGCACAGAATGCTATTTTACTATTAGCTTGTATGTATGCATATTTATAGAAGCTAAATAGTAAATGTAGTAATTAAAAGAACAATCCTACAATGAATAACAAAACACTTCCCCTTTATTTGTATCCTTGTGCAGAGTATGAGAAATTGAGGTAAAATAATGTTTCAGTTACATTTCCCTCTTTATAATAAATTTGTCATTATGGGTGGGTTGGTTACTACACTAGATGTGGGTAGATCAGTAGATCAGTAATCTAGTCTAGAATATTAATACCTACTGGTTTTACACTTTTAAATCTTTTGGAGACTTGAGGATTTGACAGACACGCATGAAGTGTTCCCCAAGCTATGTGAAGAGCCAGAAACATGCTTTCCTCTGGAGGCATAACCACCAGCCCCCGAGCTGAAGCCACTCCCACTGATAAACATGTTGCTGCTTCCATGAGCACTGCCAGAGGACATCCCGCTGTCATGGTGGAAGCTGCCTCTACCACCAATGGATCCTCCCAAACCACAGGCTCCTCCAACAGTGGAGCTGACCACAGCTATAAAAAGGAAGCGTTATAATACATGTAGTAATTAATAGACAAATATAAATATGAATAAAATCAAGTATCAAAAGAAATTTATACTTACAGATCTTTACAGAATCTGAACCTCCCCCAGAGAGCCTGAAAAAACAAAGAACCATACTTTAGTCTTGGTTGCTAAAGTGTCCATTTCATACACACCTTCAGGTTGGTATTACTGTGTTTAACAAAGCTTTCCACTTTAATTAAGCTTTAAAGGTTTCATGTCAAATTAGAATGAATTCATTACAGTTGTATACACAGAGGTGTAATTACAGTTAGTTCAATGGCTGCAACTGCATTAGAGTCTTGAGTCCTTGGGGTCCAAATAGACACAAACAATTATATTTTCCAACATAGAAGATGAAAAAAAAACCCACTATTAAGTGAACAATACACATTCCTGTAAAATGGGTTCAACAGTATAAGCAACAGGGACAGTGCAATGAAGGCAACACTCATGATAAGGAAGTATGGGTGTTTCATCTGGGTAGGCTGAGTAAACTCAAGCCTCATTTTGACTTCAGGATGCATGAGTTAAACCATTGCACACACATATACACACATACACACACATACATAATACGAGATCTAACTATGGCTCACATGGCAACTCATTATTAGGTACAGGTAAATCCTATATCTGCCTCTTACTTACTAGCAGACAACAGGAAGCATCCAACTTTGACCCTGCACATAAGCACACAAATGTATCTAATGTAATATTGATTAGTCATTGTTAAGTTCTTGATATGGTGTACTTACCTGCACTCCTCTCCTTCCAGCAGTTTTCTGTAGGTGGCAATTTCAATATCCAGGGCCAGTTTTACGTTCATCAGTTCCTGATATTCCCGAAGCTGACGAGCCATGTCTTGTTTGGCTTTCTGAAGTGCATCCTCTAAGTCCGCTAGTTTATTCTTTGCATCCTTTAATGCTAATTCTCCGCGTTCTTCAGCATCTGTTATGGCTGTTTCTAGTTTTTTTCGCTGTGTGATAATATTCAAAACCATAAGATTTCTCAGTGAAAGCTAATTTAGACTCATACTAACATCTACCACCTTTAGCAGAATCTCTGTAAAATATACCCATTCCACATGCACATTACCACCAGCATGGTACTAATGAGAAGGTTGAATTCTGTAGTACTTTGATACTTTATTGAAGTAACAGTAAATTGTTTGTGACAAGCTTGCAAGAGATACTCCCTTTTCCTCACATAAGTGCAATATTGAAGAACACATATTAAACATAGAAAGCATGCAAAATTATTAAAAAGCAATGACAGCCAACCATAAAAGTCAAGAGTTAGGGTAATAAAAACATCAGGGGGCACTGCAAAGTGGAGGTCTTGGAGGATCCTCTGCACAGCATCCTGGGAGTAAGTGAACATCAAACTGGAGGGGCACTTTACATCAATTAGGGCAGTCGGTGTGGGGGCCATTACATGCTGATGGTATGTTGGCCCTTGGTCTTAGTTTCCTAGTGGGCCAAAAGCATTCCTGTGCAACACTGGTCACTTCAAATGTTTTCCTTTCCCTGGGTGCTTTTGAAATGCCCCTTCCATACTCTTATTTCCTAGTCATGTTCATTCATCTCTGTTAATTGGCTTTTCCATACCAAAAAATAAATTTTACCTGTGCATTTACACCATCGATCTCTCCCTTCAGTCTTTGAATAAATCGGTTGAGGTCAGCAATCTCATTTTTGGTGTTGCGCAAATCATCTCCATGCTGCCCTGCAGAGACTCTGAGCTCTTCATACTGATAAAAATTAAAAGATTGGATGCAAAATATTTATAGTGTTATATTCTAATTTATCCAAAGCTCGTGTTAACCAGAAGTCTCTAATAACAGATATTACTATTCAGTTTCTAAATTTAAAAAATCCCATTAAGCAAGAAAAAACAATTTGTGAGTGGATTTTGTCTCTGAAGCAAGTTCAGCTGATCATTAAAATGTAAAGGGGAAAGTGTCTTACAAAACTTATGTACACATAGATGTGGAAAAGAGAACTGATTTAACATCTGCTCTTGCTTTATTGTTCTCTATATTCTTTGTTGTAGTATACCCATAATTCTGCCATCTGTTTATAATGATTAGTAAAGCTTTTATATTTATTCATTTAGTACTTCAAAATATAGTTGACCTTACAATGGGTTGGTAGCATTGATACCTTTTGAAAAACCATTTGTCATCAATCCTCTCAGGAAAGCTTAAGATTAGCGAAGGAAGTAGTGAATGTAGGATAATACTGTAGAATTTCATGCTCTAAAATTCTACAGTAATTGGTTTCCAGTGCAATGTCTGCACTGGGGTTGACCATCCCAGTGGATAGAGTGTGTTGTTACCATGGTTGTGGATTGTAGTCACATGGGCACTGGTGCATCAGAATAGCCAGACCCTCTGAAACTACAGGCCTGGTAACATATAAAAATGGCCCAAGTGGTGACCCTGGTCTAACGCTTTCTAACTAACTAAAAGAATGATATTCCTAATGTGATATTGTCTAATCTGTACATTAACCTGATAAAATATTTGTAATAATAGTAATAAAGTCATAATGTAAATTTTCAAATAGTTCATAGGACTCCCTAAATGATTATTTTCACTTAAGAAAGTTATTTGACATTCGTCTACTGTAAAGCTTGCTCTCCAACTACAACTGTCTGATTCCAGCCATGTGATAGAAACAGATTGAAGACCTAAACAGGAACTTCTAGAATATAGTTTTCAAGGAACAGTGGATTTCATGCCATTTACCTTTGATTGGTACCAAGATTCAGCTTCAGCTCGGCTTCTGTTAGCAATGTCCTCATACTGAGCCTTCACCTCAGCAATAATGCAGTCCAAATCTAGGTCTCGGTTGTTGTCCATGGACACAATGACTGAGGTGTCTGTGATCTGTGCCTGGAGCTGAGCAATTTCCTACAAACAAACCAAGGCCTCTATGAATACCAGTAACTGTACATGAAAGAGTCACTTTAAATGGGATATCTTTGTTTTAGCATAAACTTAGTTTCATTTAAAAATGTATGTTGTATAAAAATCCAATAAGATCTTAAACTGATAAAATAACATTAATTTCAAAAGAAAATGTCATAGCCTCAGTATTTTTGCAAGGCCTTAATATTTGTGGCAGCCATCATTGCCAAATATACAGTTACTACTTTTAAGCCTTTTCCTACAAAGGATGTATATGCCAATTTTCTTTTTTAAGATGAGAAATCAAAGGGAAAAAGAAATATATAATATGAAAAAGGTAAGGCAGGTAAAACATGTACTATGAAATAAGAATGGGAATCCGGTGACTAAGGTACTATGGAAAGAGAAGAAGCAGAACACATCATAATGGCATAATCCTCAATATACTGTAAGTAAAAGAATGATAAGGAAAACTTGTGTAATGATTCTCTATTCTCTAATAATGCAACCTTCGTTTCAAATCTATGAAGAACTACTACATCTTCTAGAAAAAATGTGATTGCTAAATTGTGGCAGATCTTTAACAATATGGTTATTCAACCTGAGCATCCAATAACTTTTTGACAATAACACGTAAAAAAACGTTTTACTTCTTCAAAAACGGCCCTCAAGAAGTTGATTTCATCAGTCAGGGAATCCACCTTAGTTTGTAGCTCAGTTTTGTTCAAAAATGCACCGTCAACATCCTATGAGCAAAACAGAAAATAAAATGAGTGTATACACTGTTAAAACTAGCAAACAAATATTTGCTTTATTTCATTTACCTTCTTTAACACAACAAATTCGTTTTCTGCAGCTGTACGCTTGTTGACTTCTTCTTCAAACCTATTAATTATAATATTCATTGTGATATTGGTGCAGAGGAGACATATATGTACACAATATGGTAGGAATCAATAAAGAATTCTAACAAAAGAAAAGGTGTGATATTTTTTTCACAGGCTGTTCACCATTTCTCACAGGAACAGCCCTGTTTCTAGGGGTGGCAGAGGAGGCAACCACTCATGGCCCCAGAATTCAGAGGGTCCTGCATGGCTAAGATGACTCCCACTTATCTTTGCCTCCATTACCTAGCACCCACCTTCCTACTGCCACCCACCCTGCAGAAAAAGTAAAATTATATTATGGAGGTGGCCAAGCAGGTGGGCAGCAGTGAAGATGAGCATGGGGGGGATTGGGAGCAGAGGGTAATCAAAAGACTCTTGCTTTGGGTGACATTATAGGTTGAAACAGCCCTGTACAGGAATGTCCAACCATTGTTCTTCAGTCTCTAATTTGCTGTCAGGATGCTGAGAATTCTAGTGCAGAAACAGTTGGAGGGTTTTGATTGGCTTTCCATTATCTATACAGTTAAAAATTGACCTGCTCACACTAAAGTATATTTAATGTATAAGATACTGACTTTTTTGATCTAACAACAGTAAATGTTTTTTGACACATTATTTTGGCAAGAGAGCTTCTTTATGCTTTAACATAACTATTTGCTACTATGTGTTATCAAAACAATGGTGAACACATACTTTCTCTTAAAATCTTCCACTATATCCTCCATATTCTTTCTTTCTCCTTCCAACTGTTGTTTCTCACACAGTAAACTGTCAAGTTGTCTTCTGAGATTGCTGATGTAAGCCTCAAACATCGGCTCTATATGACTTTTAGCAGTTTTTCGATCTCGTAGAAATGCCCATTTGGTCTCAAGCATCTTATTCTGTTGCTCCAAAAATTGTACCTACAACAAAAATGTTGTTGCATTGCACAAATACAATATAATAAATTATCAGTAGATTAAGTTGACTAATGTTATAGTAAGATTGACAACAAATATAGCTTGTGTAATTAACTTATGCTCTGATTTCTTTTGTATGCATCATAAGTAAGGATTCAGTGCTAAAAGTAGGTGTACCCCATTTCTAAAACTTAAGTTGTATTATTTCCAGATCCACATTTACTTATTTCAAACTATTGCACCTAAACTACAGGACTGAAAGTAACGTTTTAGATCTTATATTTTCTTGAAAATCATAATTCTTGAATAGTATATACTATGTTTTCATTGTAATTAATTTAAAGTTAAATTTCAATGATGTAGTACTCGGAAACCATACCCCCTCCACCATCTTCTCACCTATATTGATTACATATGACTTGATAAAGTGTTCAAGGGACTAGAAAAATGTTTACCTTTAAGACATATGAACTTCACATATACCCAGACAACTATTAATGTTCCAATTTTACTTGTGGATATTTGTAGTTTCCTTAAAGTCCTAATACAGAGTGATCTCCATCTTGGCATATTAACAGATCTTACCTTGTCAATAAAAGATGCAAATTTGTTGTTTAATGTCTTAATCTGATCCTTCTCCTCTTTTCTCACTCTTTGGATGTTTGGGTCAATATCCAGATTGAGTGGAGTCAAAAGGCTTTGGTTGACAGTGACAGATTTTATACCTCCATAACAAGGACCTCCAGCAGTACTATAGCCTGTTCCTCCAAAGCCATACCCAATGCCATGGCCATAACCAGCATTAAAATCATACCCATGTCCACTCATTCTTGGATGATGATGACCACCAACTGATATCTTATGCACTCCTGAACCAAGGTTGTAGGCACTTCTGCTGCTGAAGCATGGCTGTAGTCTGTTGCTGGCACCTCTTCTGGAAGAGACAGAGCAAACGCTGTACCTGGTTTCATTTTTTGGCAAACAAGCTGAAGCTGAGCTAAAATGTTTGTAGCCCTTGCTACTGCAAATGGAATGCTGAGGCATTATGCTTGATCAAAGAGAAGACAAACTGAGCAGAGAACAGTGCAATAAAGTGCTTCTGAGTTAATATCAGTTGTCTTCTACTTTTATATTCAGAGAAAAGGGTTTGGCCTTATTTGTAAAACAAAAAAGACCCCGTCATTGACTTTTACTAGCTGCCACTGCCTCTTTTCTCCAGAGAGATACTGAGGCTGAAACACGCCTACAAGACTGTAAAATAAGATGGACATTATTGCTATTTATATTCCCTTCTATAAAAAAAACTATGTTTAATGGTTTCAATTTTTCATGAAGTTGAGAAATAATTAAACACTCTGTTTGAAGATTTCATCATTCGGCTTATCATAAAATGTGCCGGTTGATGTATAATTTCCACATTTTATGTATGGCTTATGTCATTTTAATTTCTTCATAATATGAAGATTTTATAATCAAGGCCTAATTTGACCTTTTTTCTCTTTCTCCATGGACATAATTCTTTGAGAAAGTCCCTTGGCTATAATAAACCAATAAATTATGTTATTTTAATTTTTTAACAAAATATTGTCTAATAACTAAGTACTGTTGATATTTAGAGCCATAGTTATCAGATACGCCTACATTTGAAAATAAAAATATGTAATGCTATGTAGAGCGCTTTGGGATTTGTTGGTGCTATATAAAAAATAATAATAATGAATATCCCTTTTTATCTTTTTTAAAGCAGCATATAACATAAAGGGCCAAAAACACACAAGTTTAAGTGTAACAAATCCCAAAACAATATATGCCTCTGCAGATTACAAAAAAAATAGAAAAATATGGAGGTGCTGTCTCTCAAAAATAGTCACTAACACCACAGCTTATGGCACTCAGCAAGACAAATAACAAGAGACAATAATAAGAGTCACACAATTCAACACAATCACCTCAGTATTTCACTGTCCTCATTTAAAAAACAATATTTTAAACTACCACATTCTCCTTTCCAGGGGCAAAGACATGTTACAATCAGAGAAAGCTCAATTTATACACTGCAAAATTCATACCAGCAAAAGCAGAACACTGCTGCTCTTCAGAAGACACAAGATAACATTGTTATTTATCTTTTAAAAGAGAGCTATTACCGGAAAAATAACTTAGCTGATTGTTTTAGCAGCAGTACACCAACTATACTGCCTATTCTATGCTCAGGATCATGAGATGAAAACCATTGGCTGCAACTCTCTTAGCTTGGGGTCCCGCTTCTCTTAGAGTACTCGAGCCAATAGGATGGTATGGCCCGGAGTATCTCTTGCCCTATGTAGCACCCTTCAGCCTCTAATATATATATTCAATAAGGGGCAATCTATGTGCAGCGGAACATCCGGTTCCGGTTTTATTGGGGCACTATATTACATGAGGCACTTCCGGTTCCTGAGGATTTAGGCTGGAAAATTAAACTATTTAAGGCAACTACCATGAATTTACCACTCATTTCCTATATGGTATTGGATGTTGAAATACACATATATATATTTTTTGCTCCTGAAGAAGCCACATACTCTATTGTGGCGAAGCGCATAGAGCTGTGCAGAGCAATACAGATTTGCTTTATGTCGTTCTGGTTCCAATATTTTGGATTACATGCTGTTTATGATTTTATGTTTGTGAGTATACCTATTGTTATTATATATCATTAAATCTGAACATACTTCACTATGAGCGATTGTTCTCTTTATATGTGAGGATACTAAATATACAACAAAGAATTGGAGGATCTATTCATTTGAAGGATATACAAAGCTGTTGATCTTTTGAGTTTTGGTGAGCCTCCCCACAACATGTGGTTTCCGGTATATTATCTCACGTTTGAATACTGGTGTATATGATTTTCTAGGCACCTTACTGAGTATCCATTTTTCCTGGTTTTAAGGAATCCTATTCACTTTTCATTTTTTACTTGGGTCATGCACTATTGTGCGTTTTCTTTTTGTGCTTTTCCATTTTAGATAAGGAACTG